>CATIWQ010099830.1:0-21574 GCA_949673415.1 Euphorbia schlechtendalii | reverse complement strand
TTGAAAGTCTCGTGTCAACTTCTGGTTGGTTTGACTTTCCAACTATGTTATTTTTCTGATTTTCTCTCTCAAATCAAAAGTTGACACATGGTGTTCAGAGAGCAAAGTAGTGCATGTTTTGAAAGTTACGGTAATTACGGTGCCTATTTAAAGGGATAACGAATTTTCTGTGATAACTTAAACACCTCCCTATAAGTTAAGCCTAATTTCTATAAAAAAAATTCCAATCATGGTCTTCAATTAAACAAAAAATAAATGTGAAAATACCGCTTTTTTTAGTTCTCAAATATCAACAATATTAAAGAAAAGAGTGAGCAAGTTAGAATATGCAGTGAGTTAATTCCTGGGCATGGACGAACCTATTCCAGATCCATTTTTTAGAGTCTGAATCCTATTTTATCAATATCAAAATGAATCTACGCTAGACCTAACACAAAAGTACAAATTCAATATCGAATTTTATTATAAGATTCATACATACATACATGCATGCATGCATACATATACACACATATATATATACACACATACACACACATATATGTATGTATGTATGTGTGTGTTAAAAATTCAAATACTACAAACAAATAAAGATATAATTGTTTAATTATTTATTTTCAACTGATAAAAAATGTACATGCATCATTGAGTTTTTTATACAATAATTTTTAAACATTGAATATTAAAAAATATTTTGTAATATTCGTTAACATATTATTAATATGTCTTAATTTTAGTTTCATACAGTGAAAATGTATTACTTAAACTATATTACATGTAGTATTAAAGAACAAAATAAAACTTTAGCCAATAAAAATGCCAGTGAAAATAAAGAAATTATATTGCAGTCTGTGAGTCTTATATTATCTATTTGATGTAAACTATAAATCATGAAAATTCATTAAATTGTATCACTTTACATAGAATAATCTTAAAATTTAAACCTTTTTATAGATTCTTTTTGGACTTGATCTGTTGGATCCATTGGAAATGGATTTGGATACTAGTTTCTGAATCCATTGGACCCGGATCGGATATGGATCCACTGTATAAAAATTGATATGGATATGAATCCATCAAGACTCAGATTCGATCCATGCACATCCCTAGTATATACACGAATGTACGTATCTCGTTTGTAAATCGAATCATTATATTGTTGTCCTGAATTCTCGAGGAACGGTGCAAATGAATCAAACACGTGATAGACTACAAAGATTGGGAACTAGCGGTGAGCGGGAGATTCAACGCAATAAAGCTTTGTATTGTGATCAGTAGGGGTATGGAGTTATGAATTTAATGTGCCATAAACGCAGTGATGTGATGTTGGCTAAGCGATTTGAATTCCATGTGCTGAATGACAAAAGGTTTGAGATAGTGGTATCAAAAAAGTGTCCCCTAGTTTGCTTCAGGTTGAAGTTAGATTATGATGAATTAAGTTGTATCATTGATGGACCAAACTGTAAATCAGCAGTCGAGCTTTCATGACTCAAGAGTGTTGGGAGGAATTTAATGACACTGTTGTGAGAGATTTTGAATTATAGAATTATAGGATTTATTGAATAGAGTTTTTTTATCTTTTAAACATGTCATTTTTCTCTCCAACCAGAAGGTGACATACGATTTTTTAATGAAAGAGCCACATGATTACTTTAAGAATTCGGGGGACAAGTTTTTGGGAACAATTTCGAAGAATTAGTCCCATTATTTTACATAATGAAACCTCAATTGAAAAATATTCATCCCAAAGATGAAGAGGGTGAACTGACCCACCAAACTGCCTGAAAAAGTTGATCTTCCTTTAAGTTGAAGCCACATTTATGCCACACATGTTCGATGGGAGTTGTTGCAACTCAATGAATGAAAAAGATATAAAATAAATTGATTGCATCTCATCTTTTAGTGAAATTTAACCATTATTTAAAGACTTATTAGTTTTTCTTTTTTACTTTACCTAATTTCGTTTCTTTTTCTCCACAACTCATCATTTTTATTATATACTTATTATATACACATTATCATATTCATTAACGAATGCCTGAGACATTGATCTCGGCCATTAACTAATATAGTTATACCATTCCATATATTAACAGCTGCATCATTTTGCAGTACCGTAAATTGTAGGGGTTACCATCCCAGGGGTTACTAACCTGAATCTCAATTTATAGAGCAACAACCCTTGCAAGAATGCAACCATTTCAATTTCATCACCGACAACTTTTCTTTTTTAAATAAATTTCTTTTAGATAAATTGCGCTTACATAAAATAGAAGCAAAAAAACTGCACTCTGTCTCAGATGTTACTCGAACCTGAGATCTCTAGAGATTACGCCCACTAATATACAACAAAATGATACTGAACCGACTCATTTTTACATCTAAATGTTTCATTCTATGCTTGAGTGATGGACTAATAGTAATAACTGAAGTGCACCATTATAATTTATACTCCGGTAATGTATAAGCTAGCAGCAAAAACAATGTCACGTTTAATAGCATTTGATGCAGTGTCCATTTTTTTGTAGAGTGCAGAATTACCCATTATAGCCGCAGCATTTTTGAACTCCCGACATGTCTCATCTAGCCTCACAATGGTCCGTACGATCATTCCTTCTGGGACGTCAGTGAGCTCGCATATATCAGCAAATGGAGTTCCCTAAAACAACCAATGGGAGAGATTAAAGGCTGTTCAAAACTAGTGAGAGGTAGTATAGAAACTAATCAAATTTAATTAAAGGTACCTTTGCCCACTCGTAAACGACTTCCACTAGGCCAAACTTAAGGTTGTCCCGAACATATTCCTCAGGGTCGACTTGCAGATTGAATTGGGATTGAAGTTGTCCAAGCCTTAAAGCCGTGCTGTATAATCTGAGGTTGACAAATATTTGGGAAATGAATGAAACAATAATTTGAAATAAAGGGAAGAACAAAAAATAACATAAAATTAAGGCTTAATGCATCAATCACCTCCTTAACTTGGCCAAAAAAGTCAGTTGACATCCTGAACTTTCAAAAGTTCCGGATACCCCCTGAACTTGCAAAAAATGCTCAAGTTTGTCCCCTCAATGCCACCACATGTCAACTTCTGGTTGGATAGAGAAAAACCAGAAATGACATATTTGAAAAATCAAACCAACCAGAAATTAACACGTGGCAGACTGTGTTTGGGGTATCTGACATATTTGAAAGTTCAAGGTGACAAGTAACTACTTTGGACAAGTTCAAGGTGCGATAGATGCATTAGGCCCTGAATTAAGGGCCTAGATGTAGGCTTTAAATGTGTAATTATAACCAAATATCCAACTTTGATCCAAAAGTAGGTCGAATTGTCTGACATATACAATGGACCAATCTCTCACAAAGCAATGTGGGATATCAACAAAATGCAAGCTCCATTACTTTTTAGGCTCATAATTGAGAAAGTTAAGGATTTAAATGGTAAAAAGCATCTCAATGCTATGAAAGCAATTAGAAATATCACATGAGATTTGAGCTCTAGCAGCTAAGAGCAGAAAACATAGAAAAATTTTGAGAAGAGAAATCACTAACTCACCTTTGTTTAGCTTCAGCCAGCTTTGGAGTAAGAGAAGGCTCAGAAGTATTCCTTTGCTGAAACACAAACGCAGACATTATAGCAACTGCTTCTTCTGGTTCCAGGTCATCAAGTTGATTCTCGAATAAGCATTCTGTGCAAATTAACTCCTCCCCTGAATTCATCTCACAAGCAACACGGCCTTTAATTTGAACAACAAGGTCACTGTTTATACAACCAATTTCCTTCAGAACATCTATCTGCAAACACATAATTCAAATTTTTCAAGTTTTTGTTACAATTCACCTGAGACAATCAGTAGTACATCCGACTAATATAAAGAGCAACAAAGCCAAAGATATGGGCATATTAAAACTCACCCTCCCCTGAAAGTCTGGCATTTGTTTCAGTGCTTCATCAGACATTTCATACTCCAGCTCAGTGATTTCATCTTTATGCTTTTTTATTTCTTTTGCCAGGTTTATGTGCTCCTCGAGTTTTATACATCCATGGCACTTATTCATTGACATCTTTTCTAACAGACTAATCCATTTGTTGTATGCTTCCATAGTATCCACATCTTTCATCCTCAGATCTGCCAAACAATCACGAGAAAAGAAGTAACTTCAAGATTTTGTTTATATGCTAAAATAAGCTGTGCATGGAAAAATTGAAGAACATGTAAACACTGAAAACCAAAAAAGATATTCAGAATTAATAGTTACTTATGGTTGCTAATATATAAGACGAACAATGAATTGGGCATCACCAAACATATAAGAATTTGTCATCCTGAACCAAATAAGGCAAGCCAATGCCAGAAATGATTAAACCATACTCTAGTCTTCACACTTGAACTCCAAAGTGTTTTACATGATTGTAATCAGACTGAATGAACTTTCAACACATTGAGAGAGAAGGAAGGATATGCAATTCTAACTAGATCTAATAGTTACACATATCACTTTTCCCAAAAATATTTGCACAATGTTGATCGAGAAATGGCCTTACCTCTCACTGGATCTAATGCAGGAGGATATTTGTTTCCATCAGATTTCAATTCCAGTAACAGTTGAACTGTCTTAGATAAAGCTGAACTGCTAACATCCTCAAGAATACCAACCTGGTCAATTTTAATTTTTTTACAGCAAATGCTCAAGAATTCGATATTATCCACTTCTCTAACTTCATAACTGACACCGGCACCTGTGCCTTGGTATGGTAATTTTATTTTGATATTGCCTGATCCTTTGCGAGAACCTGAAGAATAGAAATAGTCTTCTCCACCACGCTTTGATTTTGGCATAAGCATATAGCCTTGTGAGCTATTGCCTGACTGTTTATCTGGCAAGTTAGAAATTTGCATTGTTGGTGGCAAATCAGGCTTGAGAACTAAGACTATATATTGGTTCATGCTGGAAGAAGATCCTTTAACAACAACTCCAAGTAAGTGGTCTTGTGCCTGTAATGGACATTAGTCTAAATTTAATGCCCCATAAGGATGCAACAAAAAAACATTATACAAATGTTTATCAGAAATTCAAAGTTGACCCGGTGGCCATGTAATACCACCCTCTGAAAAGGAGGGTATTCAAGGACTTACTCCATATTTTCTAAAAACATACAAATCAATCAATCAACCAAGCCTTAATCCCATGTTAGGCGGGGTCAGCTATATTGATCTTCTGCAGCCATGCAGCTCAATCAAATGCCAAATGCTCGTTAATATCTCACGAACGCATATTTTTCAAAATAGTTCCCCTCCATGTAATCTTAGGTCTACCTCTCCCTCTACTCTTACTTTCTATCTTTAAATAAAAAAGATAATACCAAGAAATAAATTCATCCACAGCATGGGAATCTCGATTTTCTATAGACAAAGAAAAAAAAACTTGTGTTCCTGCAAAATCTTCATATTTTCACTTCGTAAACGCAATGGGAGTAACAAAAAAATAGCAAAGAGGTCAGTTTGGGATTGCCAACTTTGCCCGTCCAATAAGTTTTGGTAGTTACTACACTGCATGGACTTTAATAAATTGTTTTCATTGACCAGTTGTGAGTTATCAAATGCACCACACAAAAAAGGCGATCTTTTCTCAAATAATTTAAGCAAGCAAGTGGACCCCTCAATGGCAGTATAATTTTCTATGTAAGCTGTATGATCTGTCGCAATTTGCATAAACCACTTTCTGTAGGTTTACTATTTGCAAACTGAAAACCGACTCTGTGACTCATACAACGGAACTAGTAACTGCTCAAGTGGAGAATTCTTAGAGACTGCAAATAATCAATCAAGAAATTACTTAGAAGCACCATAATCATCAGAAGCCATAAAATCTTGATGCTCTAAAAGACAGATTCTAGTGTTTATTCCTGGTAAGGGATTGAGAGTGGGAATCAAACAATTAAAGGAACTAATTTTAGCAAGATTAACAGAAAATAGAAGCTAAAAGAATTAGGATCTAACTGATTGTGACTTCACGACCACCACTCTTCCAGGTTGAATAAATTTTTGAGCAACGCTTGACTGCATGACAACCTCTGATATCTTGTTTCCATATTTCTCAGCTTCTACGTACATGTCATAATATTCCTCAATTGCAGGTTCACCTTTTATACACCTGCATTGAAAAATTCAAACAGTGATTTAAAAACCACAAGAAAATATAGTACTATAAGATAACTCATTAGTTCCTCACAACTAATGAGAAACTTGAAAGACACATTTGCAATCCATTACAAAATAAAAGATGAATAATACGGTAGGTATACAAGAAGCGCATTCTTTATATATAAATATACTTCAAAAAGATTTTACCTTTCTGTTTCACATTCTTTGTTTCTTTCTATTTATAATATTTTTCTATTTCAAATGGTATTAGATCCTTACGTCACACAAACATAATTTGAGATTTCAATTACTTAGTTTTGATTGAAATTTTGACTTGTGTTATCCCTGGTTCAAAAGTTGAACTGATTTTGAGGACCTCGAGTGCAATAATTTGATTGCTGAAGCGCAAAGGACTCAAATATGATTCAATTCAGAAAATAAGGAATAGTACATGCAGTCATAAAGAATGATAAAAAATCCAATAAGAAAGGCTTAATACATCGGGAGCCCCCTAAACTTGTACCTAAAAACGCCTACCCCCACCCCCCCCGAACTTTCAAAAGTTCCATATAATCCCCTGAACTTGCAAAAAGTGCACCAGTTTTGGCCCCCTCAGTATCACATGTCAGCTTCTGGTAGGTTTTACTTGTCAAAAGTTTCATTTTTCTAATTTCTCTCTCAAACCAACAACTGACAAGTGGCATTGAGGGGGCAAATTGGTGCTCTTTTTGCAAGTTCAAGGGGAAATAAGCATTTAGGGACAAGTTTAAAGGGCTCTCCATGTATTCAGCCAATAAGTAATGGAAAGTCACTAAAATAGGCTAAGGCATGGTGCGGTTTCACACTTTGGAGAAGCAGATATTCAGCTAAAATCTCTACATCACCAAGACAGGCTGAGAAGACTATGAAAAAATATAACTGAAAACATTCCTCTTTCTTTGCACCTGTGTTCAAATTAGCTAAGCCATGTATATAAATGTAATATGTAACTTTTTTGGGTAAATACTCTTCCTTTCTCTCCTGAGAAAGAATTAGATCAAATCAATCTAATTTATACAACTCGTCCTCAGTAATTCTTCCTTCATGGAGAAGTTTGCTGATTTTTCTTGGCGAGTTCCAAGATGCTTGCTTCAATTGGATTCTTGAAAGACTGAACTTTATAGAGTTCTGTGTGGGTTTTGGTCTTTGGATTAAATTCCTCACGATCCTTTTGTTAAGTGGGTTTTGGTCTTTGGATTAAATTCCTCACGTTCCTTTTATTAAGTTTCTAGCTATACCTAGTGACCAACATCACAGTTCTAATCTGCATCAATAGTATATTTAAAATGCTATATCCTAATATTGGAAAGCGCATGAAAGTGTAAATCAAGCCAAACTGGAGGGAGTTCTTGTAACCATTAAATCTCACTCTTTTGCATCCATAATGTTCCACGTAACAAGTATTTGGACAGTGAAGTCTAAGAAAACTTTAAATCATAGTAGTCAAGGTGCCGAGGCGCACTCAAGGCGCAAGGGTGCGCCTTGAGCCTAGGAGCCGCCTAGCCGTGCCTTGGAGCCTAGGCATGCCTTTGACTACTATATGGTTTTAATTTAATTCTAAAATAAAGCATAGAAGATCTAGTAAGATTACATTTATGGACGAAATTCAATTTTAAAATTTTAGTAATAGTTAAGCCATCCGATTTTCATATCAAATTTCTCAACATGTTGAAATTGGATCTAATAGGCAGCAAAATTCTTGGGAAAATAACACAGAATAGACACAAGATCGCCCAGAAGATAAGAAATAAATTATTGAAAACAACTGCATCACATCTAGACCTGTTCGTAGGCAACCCGAGCCCAAGCCTCTCAAAGCCCGAAGTTTTATGGGCCGGGCTCGGTTTTTATATAAATATCCAAGCCCACTCTGACGAATAATTTTATTTATTTATTATATGTTTATATATCAAATTTATAAACTTTCATCTTTTATTATATTAAATTTGTATACTTGACTACAATAAATATTACTAAATATTTAAGATTTTAAGTAAATAATGCAATTATATTTAAAATTTATATATACATTTGCTTATTCTCTTTAATAGCAAATTTATAACAAAAAAATATTCATTGGCTTAGGCTGGGCTTGGGACTGACCTTGTAAGCCCAGCCCAGGCCCAAAGTTCTAAAGTATGGGCTTGGACCGGGCTTGAGTTAATGTTTTTAGTAAAAAGCCCAACCCGCCCAACGAACAGGTTCAAGTCTTGACATACAAACCCATGCAGGCACAAGCAGCATCAAAAAGAAAACAGCATAACTGAAGCAACGATACTTACGGAGTTATGGGAAATATTTGAAAAAAGTACATACACATACATGTTATTCAAATAAAGATTTCATCAATGATATACTTACTCGATAGCTTTGGCAGGGTGCTGAGAAAGCTTTACCATCAGAATTTTCTGCAAATCAGGGAGTTTCTTTTGTGCATGGAACTCAGCAAAACTTCTTTTCAGCATATCTTCTACCTGCAGTTGTGTTAACGTACCAAGTGAAGAAAATGAATAGAAGATAAAGAACTTCCACACAAAAAATTTGGAATCAGCACAAGTGTAGGAATGAGGAAAAGCAACCCAATAATCAATCCATTGTTTTTTCGTCCATTTTTTTCACTTTGCAAGTAAATTGATATCAGAAATTCTTAGCTCCCACACAAATGACAAATCCCACGTCATCCCCCTATTTTAGTGATAGTTGGTACAGGAAGTAAGAAATTTGAGCAATATTGCATACTTAGTGCATGACTGTTTTACACTTTCAGCAGAGAAGACAATAAATTAAAAAATGCATGTATTAAATTAAGCTTTCCCCGAACAATGCATACAAGGCAAACTTAAAGATAGCGAAATGTAATAGCAGCAGCTAAGGAGTTGTTGATTTCAAAACTAGCTAATCTTTTATGTTTAGCATTTTTTTTCGTAAGAATTATAATCTACATTACACTAGAATGACCAAAGTGTATGGCATAAAATAAGCAAGCCTTTGAAGTCACACAACTTTGTATAACATGCAACGACCATAAATTGTAAAGACATGTATAAGCTCCAATTTTGACGAATACCCTCAGTTCTTCCACTCGGAGGAGATGCAAGATCATAATATATGTCAACCGGAACTGAGATTGCAACCTAGTAGCACTTCCAACAATAACATTTTTCAAATCCCTTTCCTCTGGGATCTCATCTCGGCACATCACAACAACTGTACCAATTTTGTCAAGTCCTCGTCTGCCAGCACGACCAGCCATTTGGGTATATTCTCCTGGAAGTAATTGTCTAAATTCCTTGCCATCGAATTTTCTTAAAGTATCGAATACCACCTGGAAACCACTTTAATCTGTTAGACATGGGGCTACATGAGCAAGTTTGGAGAAGCAAAATTCATGTTGGTTCCAGTTGTGCCTATTTACAACTACACTTATAATGAATGAAAGAACACAGCATCGCAGGGCATGCTCAATCAAATTTGATTTCATGTATTTCTAATTAATTTATTCAATATGCTTGTACCAGTCATGTGCAAATAAGTCCTTGAACGAGAAGATCAAGCATTCTATGGTTATGAGTAAAAAAAAGGGAAGCATTAAATGTTCTCAATGAGAAAGGCTAGCATTTAAGTGTACTACAGTCATGAATGGGAAAAAAAAACAAATCGTTCTTTAAAAGTGAATATCTTAACCTTGATATCATTGTTCTCTCTAACTCTAATTCTAAAAAATCCAAACTTAAAAACAAATTCTAGAAACTAATTCCAAGACTTTCCTACTTATTAGGACAATGTTCAAATTCCAAACATGGAGCATTACCAGCCTCACCAGACAGGTCAATGTCAAGTGAATCAGAAATATTGTGGCAAAAATCAGTATTTGAGATATGATATTTTGACCCTGAACTTGTATTTAAGATACAATTAACCCTAATAAACCTTTGTTGCCAATTCGTGACCTAAATTTAACTATTAGTCCAACAGCCAAATTCCAAAGATGGAGCATTACAAGCCTCACCAGAAGAGGACATTATCAAAGAATTAGATATTGTGGCATAAATAAGCATTGAGCAAAGACAGTTTGACCCTGAACTTGTATTCAAGAGACAAATTGAACTTTGTTGCCAATCTGTACCCTAAACTTTTACTTCAAGAGAATTTGATCCAAGTGGACAAGTGTCTTCATCATTAGTGATTCTAGTGCAAATAAATTTATCAAATCAAATGATGTTGCATGCCAATTTAGATTAAGTATCCCTTGAGTTGTCTTTATTTCTCGCTTAACTATCTTGCTAGACAGTCCGCAGCTCATCTGAAAGAACTCTACCATATTACAAATATATTGATCAAGAACAATGCCCAGCTTTAAGCTAGCAAATCTCCTTAAATAGGAAAATACAGGTCAGGTTAGCCTAACAATGTATCTGACCACAATTTCTAGCTACTTGATTATCTCTACAAATGAAAGTATTATAGATCTTTAACTACTATCAAGAAATCGATAACTGCTGAATAAATAAACTAATTTCCTTCCCATGCATAATTTCTGACAGACTTTGGTTGAAACTGCTCCTCAAACAGAGTATTCCATGGAAGACGAATAAAACTTCCTACAAAAGTAATGTCCACTAAGGTCCTATCAATAGTTATACAACGCTGCGTAAAAGCTCTACAAGCATAAACTGGCATAAGTGACCATTATTTGTCCACATCATAAACATTCAAATATTAAGGACCAATGAAGGGATCTTACAATGAAATGAAATAAAAATTGGAAGAAAAAAGAAACATATACACTCTACCGTTCAATTTAGGTGACGTTTAACAGAAATGAACTCATTCCAATTTACATGACACTTTCTTACCACTCCATAACCTCAAGCCATAATATTCAAAAAAGAAGACAGAGAAGTTTGGCATGATATTAGTAGAGAAATTTCACAGGAATAAGAGTTATTTTAACAGCCTAATTAATGCTTCATTAATCTTCGTGATAAATGAAATGATAAGAATAATAAGGAGTATCTTTTAATAAATCAAAATATTCTGAAAAAAGCAATAACAAGAATGAAAATAAATAATTAGTTAACAAGCCTGGAGTACATCTACAGTAGCAGTGCATATCACACCAGTTTTCCAAAATTTGTTAAACAGGACTCACCGTTCTAGCTGGAGCGTTAACACCCATAGCAAATGTTTCAGTTGAAAATAATACCTAAAATGAAACAAGCACAATATATTATAGCGACTAAAAAGAGTGAATTTCATTTTATCATCTGAACAACAACATACCAATACGTGAACTTTTCAACATTACGAAGAAACTTCAAAGGCATGGAATCTTTGAATTGATGAAAATTTTACACCACAAACTAAGTTTGTATGTGAATATATGATGGAAACCCATAAATTGATGATATTACCTTAATTACACCCCGGCAGAAAAGCATTTCAACTACTTCCTTAACAATTGGAAGCAGTCCTGCATGATGTACACCAATACCTCTATGAAGAAGGCTCTGAACTCTGACTATCTGGACAAAAGATGCTTGCATGAGAACTACAGTAGATCTATACCCTGAGAAGATATATAGTAGACAAACCTGTGGTAAATTCCTGTCCGATCCCTTTAGTCGTGAAAATGCTTTATCACAGAACACACGGATTTCACTTTTCTCAGAACCACTAGTGAGGTCCATACCCGGCATACTGTCAGCTGATTTATCACACCGATTCTTTGAGAAACAAAATATAACAACCTAAAAGCACAAGTATTAGACTGCTTAATATACATCAAATGGAAAAACTTGGCAGGAACATTTTAAAACTTCCCTATTACAACAGAGACAGCATGAGCTACATATACTATCAAAGGAATTTTGAAAAACACAGCGTGCTTAATCAGTTTTAGATTGTCCTGTTATCAACTATATCAGATTCAAGAAAATTTAAAACACAGTCCTGTCACCACTTGAGAAAGGAAAATGGACATCTAATGCTTCATTCACAGTCTCTTCTCCAACATAGAAATTGACTCTTCTTTTATGCTATGTCTTTTAAGAGTACAGTTGCTAAACCATAGAGCTTACATTGAAAACATTGAACAGTTATAATTATCATGATAATGGATAGTTGCTATTAGTTGCACTTTCTATCAAGTTAATATGCCTACGGAATCTGAAAAGTCTAAATATGTAACTTAAAAGGTTTAAAACAGCCTAGTTAAAAAAAATTAGAAATTAACCTTTCCACGCTTTAAACATCTTTATATGATCTCCAATTAAACAAAATTTTGCTTACACAAATTCGCAAAACATAATAATTTGATTATGATCCTGAATTATATTTTTAGCATATACAAGGTAACATAATGATTAACATTTTAGCATCTAATTTTAGTAATCTGCAACCTGTTTTTTCCCCAATTTTACTAAACATCACCCAAGTCATTCACAAATAACAACACAAAAATATATCCAAATTACTTTTCACACAAAAGACATAATGAAAGTAGAAACGATCATGTTTTGGCAAAATTTGCCATACAGGTTTTAAATAACCCACAAAACATCTAATTTATCTATTCATTGCTCTTTTTATTCAAGAAAAAAAGTTCGTAAGAGATTCAAGCATCACATTAAAAGATTATGATAGCTCACAAAAAAGAAATAAGCAACACCTGATGAGAATCGAAATTTATGTACAAAGAAAGAAATCACGTACAGGTAATAGAGATTTCTTTAAGAGATTGTTAATAAGCTGTAACCATAGGGATGCCTCCGACCTCCTTGAACCCCAGCTATTTTGGCCACTCCCATTGTTCTGATTCCCTCCACCATTACCAGAGAACTGCGAACCAAAATGCTTATTCTGTTTACTACGATTAGGAGGATGTTCGTGTTTCTGACCTTGATTTCCATCCCGCGCTGCTAAAGATCCGGTACCAACTGCACTTGAATTCCTTTTCTTTTGTGCATCTTTAGCAGCTTTCAGCCCCTGAGTTATGAAAGTTTCATTCTCACATATCTTGTAAAGTTCTCCAGAATAAAAAATGCAATGCTCCAATGGGACTGGTCTTTTTGTAGTTCTGAAACAGATAAAGCATAATAAAAATTGGCATGATTTTGAGCACGAAACATGCAATAATTCTTCAGAATATTTGATTGTTCTAAGGAAACTTGAAACCACGAAACAACAAATCAAGTAAAACTTGATCATTCTAAGGAACTCAACTCAAAACATCCAAGATCCTGAACATCTTTCTATCACAGAGAGATTCACAACTAACCCGGTAACTTGTATTTTCTTCTGTTTCGTGCGACCAATCCAATCTGCAAATTCAACAGTGTTTGGTACCTATAAGAATATTAGACTCTTCATCAAACCATCAAAAAAAGAAAATGGTAAGAAGATATTGTCAGGTATGAAGGAAAAGGAAGAAAAAGCAACAAGGGAGCAAGGAAGTCAGCAGGGAAGTTGGTAGTTAATTCAGTTAAATCAGTAAGTTATTGGCAAAATATTCTAGAAGTTGAGGATTTGATTGTTATTCCCTAAAAGTCTGAGTCAACAATCGGTACAACGACTCCTATCAGAGTACTAGGTTCTTATGCTACTTTTTGTATTAGCCACCTGGCTATTTGTCACTGTTTCATGGTTGTCTATATATGGAGAGCATGTAAACTCAGCAAATTAATCAATCAATATCTGTAACTTTAACCTCTATTATTCTCCTCCCATAGTCCCATCTCTATTCTCTCTCTCTCTCTCCCTCAATCACTTCAGCTTCACCCCCTATTTCCTTCTAATTTCTATTGAATCTAACCTGACAATCAAGCTAGTAAGGATCAGCTCCTGAAAGAGATGTAGATCACCAAAAAGACATGTAGCCTTTGTAAAAAAATCCAAGGGAAGAATAACTACAGATGTGAACTGTCAGAACAATAAAAAGAGACTTAACTGACAATCTTTTACCAGTGACATAACATAAGAAAGTAATCATAAGAGAATCAATTGCATTTGTACACTATGTCCTACTGATTTTAACGTGTCAAACATAATAATACAAATTTTCCATGTGAACTGATTGAAATTGCTAAATATACTATAGGACTACATTATGAACCGAAGATCTTACCGATATTTTCTAGATAGAAGATTAGAAACATATATAAGAGATAACAATATACAAATAAGAAAACATGAACAATATAATTCCTATAATGATGCATCGATGACAGGACTTGAGAGTAGAAATAGGAGTGAGGTAGAGAGATGAAATTCTAATAATTCATACATTTCATTACAGATATTTATACTAAATTATGTGACAGAATATGAGAATAGTAACAAATTGTGCCAAGCTGGCATATAGGACAAAATAGCAAAACTACCTTTATTCTAATTCAACTATTCTACTTTCAAGTCCTGATAATTGATTTCTCTATAAATCAAATCTAATTAAGTATATTTCATAATTTGTTTTTTAATACTCCCCTCAAGCTGGAGCATTCATGCTTAAACTTGATACAAATATAATAAGATATATTCAAAATAACCAAAAATGAACCAAAAAGAAAACATTTATAAGGTCATAAAACTTGCGAGAAACCACCTATCTACTACTGTAACCAGACCAAAATTGAGATCCACAAATAGTGCACTCCTCGACAAAATTCAACTAGCGATCCAAATGGAAACTACCATCGGAATTGTAGTTGTTAAAGGCGCAATGCGCATTGAGGCACAAGGGGTCCAGGCACGCGGCTGAGGTACACAAGGTGCAAAAAATTTACAGAAAAGAGCTTGTATAAATGGTGGAGTTAGATGCAATAACATACCAAAAAAGAACTATGAGAACTGTTAGAGGTACATATATATGGTAAACTATACATATTACATTGGGAATATCTAGCCTTGAATTAATTTAGTAATAGGAATTGAATTAGAAATATTAGCCTTGAATTATTATAAAAAAAACTCTTTAAAATAGATAAGAATACAAATATTAAAGTAAGTTAGTTACCCTAACAAAAACTAAGCGTCCCTGAGGCTCACCCTTAGGGCGCAAAACGCGCGCCAAAGGGACACCACCTCGCCTGTTATATGGCAAGGCGCCAAGGGCTGCGCCCTTCATGAGGGGCGCAAGACTATGATCGCAACCAATTGCTACATATAACATTGTAAATAGAAATGGTCTATGAAGCATTCCAAATTTCATAAGCTAAACCTCAATGGTAGAAGACAAATACAAAAAGACCGACAAAACTCACATGATTCAAAATAGACAGGGGAAAAAGAACTAAAGTTGAAAACAAAGGTGGAAAATAAATGATAGAAAACAGGAGAAATCCCAAGATAGCCATATGCTCAGGTACCATGTTAAAAATACTATAAAGCGACATTTTGAATATCTTACTTGTATTTATTGAAAGAACTAGAACATATATAGAGATTACAATATACATATAAGAAAACATAATTGATATAATTCCTAATATTTCCTATAATGGTGCCTTGATCTTTCATTCAATCAAATCTCCTAACTAAGCATATTTCCTTATTTGTTATGCCATGTTAAAAATACTACAAGACTACATTGTGAACTTGTATAATATTGATGGGACCTAGAACATAAATAGAGAGTACAATATACATATATAGAAACATAATCAATATAATTCCCATAATGATGCCTTGATTTCTCTATAAATCAAATCTCCTGATTAAGTATACTTCCTTATTTGTTTTCTAACAAAAATCTAAAAACCACCCCAATAAAAACAAATAGTTGCAAGAATCGAACAAAAGAGTTTTTTATTTAGAGTTTCACTTAGAGTATGCAAATACAACAAACAAATACTGTCATTTCAAAGTTCTCTTCGAATTTCATCAATTTTGAGATCAACAACTCAATCACAAGATGAAAAGGTAATTCTCTAACAAATAAAGGTTAATCTACAGTTTTGTTGCTGAAGATTAAACACATAAAAATTAATGCAAAAAATGTCCATACAATCTCAATGTCCAGGAGGTGCAGCAATTGACAGAAGAAGTATATACCGTGGCTGAAAGGAGGACAATATTTACATGCCTAGGGAGCATGATTATAACTTCTTCCCAAACAACGCCTCTTTCAGCATCATTGACGTAATGAACTTCATCAAATATGACCTGTTCCATACATTGAGAAAAACGAAGTTCAGTTACAGTGAAAAATGACAAAACCACATTAACAAACAAATACAAATAACCAAAATTACAAGGAAAATACAATTAAAAAGAGTAAACAACCAAAATCTTTTACCCATTCAATATCTCGTATGATATCAGCACCGCGGTAAAGCATTGACCTCAATATTTCAGTAGTCATGATAAGACACGAAGCCTCTGGTCTCAAGCTAATGTCACCTGTGAGAAGGCCCACATCAAATTTTCCACAAAGATCCCGATACTTTTGATTGCTTATAGTTTTAATCGGAGCAGTATATACAGCTCTGGTGCAATGCTGCAAGGCAGAAAAATCTCATGATTTTGGCATGAAAGAATATAATTAACTGCAATTATAACATGGAAGTTGTAAAAAATAATGAGTTATAAAAATATACAAATCCTAATTCATGTATGGATTTAGAAATTGTACCTTAGATGCCAAAGCAAAAGCATATTCTGCCACAACCGTCTTTCCAGCTGAGGTATGAGCTGCCACAAAAACAGAATCTCCTTTCTCTAAATAATATATCGCCTGCAAAAATTGTGAAATTATGGAGGAGAAAGTCATATAACGCTACTGCTCAGTAACGTTAAGTTTAAAAAAAAGTAGATTGGCTTTCATTTAGACAGAAATACACAGCCTGTGATGAAGTATAAAGAAAAGGATAATCTGCACTGAACAAGGACATTTATCAAAAAAATCCCACCATATGCTATGCATTTGTATTTAGCGTTGACAGAAAAAGAGGTCAAGGTGTTTTGTTAATGAACGAAAAATGTTATGGAATTAGAGAAAGCTGTCTAAAGTCATGAGATTATAATAGTATACAAAAGCACAACTTTGTACACATAAGCGGTCAGTCTAAACTATTTAAAACAAGTTTTTTAAATGTTTTTAGAATTGCCAAAAGAGAACCTAAAAAATACATTTATGTAGACTAAACTTTGTAATTGTGGTGTTCAATATGGCAGTATTCTTGTAAACAAAATCAAAATTCAAGTAATAGCAGTTTTGAAAAGCATATTTCATAAATATAGAAGAAAATGACTTGTGTTCATCAATACCTCCTTTTGGAATGTATCCAATTCAAAAGGAAAATTAAGTGCCAAATCAGGTACTAGTTCATAAAAGTGCTCCGCAATCCATTCGCTGTTGCCCCTATGAGCCCAGGCCTGCAATATGTAAAATTACACCATATGGAACTCAGAGACTCGAAAAAAATAAAAAAAATGTTAAAATTGATGAAGTCGACACCTCTTTCTGCTTGCTTGCACCATTTTCACCATTTGCATCAGATTTTGATGTCATGCCACCTGATTCAGCGAACAAAATCTCATCTAAAGCAGACAGCTCAGCTTCGGTTGCAATACCGGGTGCATCAATCTTGTTTGCTTTACCATCTATGTTTGTGGACTCCTCTTCTAACAATTGATATTCAGAAGAAGCAGCAGAGTAAGATCCACATAAAGGAAATAGAAGAAAAATATGGTAACGATGATGATGAATGATAGAAAATTAAGACTGCAGGTTTTGATACCAAATATATATAAGTTACAGACTCAAGTTTGTTATAGACATAGTTGGACTTGAAGGGGAGCATAAGAGTCTAGTACTGTTACGATTACACTGATGAGCAAGTTCAAAAAAGAAAAATAAAGAAGAAAAACACTAAGGCAAGCAGTCTCACAGTGGAAAATTGATATAGAATGGCATAGAAAAGTTAAGGGGTCAAAGGGGACATATTGATTAGGGCTAGCTGAAGTCTGTTATGAAAGGGGATTGGCTTGAGTGTGAATTAGTGAGAGAGAGAGGGGGGGGGGGGGGGGGGAGATCAAGTTTGTAAACAGTACAGGGGCATCTTTTTGTTAAAAACTTCTGGCTTTTCTTTGTGCATTGACAGCATATAAATATGCTAGAAGTTTCAATTAATATTCCATTCATCCACAACAAGTACTTTTGTGTTCTACGTTAACTTATTGACATGTTGAGGAAATAAGACCCTAAATTGTTTAAGGTGCTCACCCGAGCGAAGAGAGGCTCTATTTAGAAAAAAAATAGCAAACAAATGCATAAATGATAGCATCAATATATACACCCCAGAGGAATACAAGAACACAACCATATTACTAAAAGTTAATAAAGAAAACGGTATATAGTGACAATTTAGAGTACTTTTTAAAGTGGAAAACACGTGCCAATAATACATATTCATAAAAACAAGCATCTCTACATATGCAAACATGAGTATAAAGTTACGGATTATAATAATAATAATCACACATTCAATATGTATAATGCTTGCGTATACAGATAACTAAGCATATTAGAGATCCTTTTTTTAAAAAAATGGGTTTATTAAATGAGGCGCCACCTTTAATTCAGGCTAAAGCGCTTGCCTAGGGGCTGTTGAGGCTCTCTGGCATCGATTGGTAGCGCCTCATGGGCTTTTGACAACACTAGACCGTGCATAGTTGTAATAGGCGCAAGGCGGATTAAGGTGCAAAGGGGCCAAACGCGCAAGAACACTAGGCGCAAAATACATTTGCAAAAAAGATGTGAGATAAAACTTGAGCTATACATTAAACAAGTTACCAAATACTCGAGTACACAGTACCAATTTTAATATATGAATCTAAAGTAATTCTAAATAAATTTATGAATATAAAGTAGTCCTACTTTAACAAATTATATATTCTTCTAAATACTAAAAATTGAAAATCACAACACTCGAGTTACAGATTGCTGTTAGAGTCTTAGAGACGTTTTGACTTCAAATGATCAAATCTACAAAAAAATCTTAAACATTGAATTTAGCAGTATTACCTAAGAAGTAGAATCAATGATCAAGAATTTAACATAACTAAGATAAAAAAAAATTTAGTGTTTCATATGAACTTTTTTGTCAGCTGTTAATTTTATGCCTCAGAACATTTTTTGTATGAACTCTTTTTAGTCTACTAGATCAATTTAGTATCACATGATTTGAAAAAAGAACACTAAACTAAGTAAATAGAAGCAAAAATGTACCAAATTGGAGGACACGAAATTCGAAGAACAACTCCCCATTATTTCCTTAAAACTCACTGTTCAAATTTTGTGACTTAACTGGAAAAGATGCAAAGAAAACATACATACCATCTTTAACATATGCTGCAACAAAATCATCCTCCCAAGCCTTTTTGAACAGATCATCGAACTGAACAGACAATTCATTCTGCAAAAAACACAACTAAGACATCATATACTCTGCCTATATTAAACACAAAAACAAAGTAACTCTCAAAAATTGAGTAGTTAAATTTGGAAAAAATGTAGCCTAGGACCGGTTTTTCCTGTGAAGTAGAATGGACAAGATTTTGATCCTCGTAAACATTCCATGAGCGAGGATAAGCCTTCAAGGAAAAGAATGAACAGGCAGGAAAATGTCAATTTATGAGGGATCAGATATGAAGACAACGAATTTAGACATTACATCAAATGTGCTACCTTAAGATCACCAAGCTCTAGCCCTTGCTTAAGACTTGGGGGAATAGACTGAGCTGGACCACCATTCAGCAATTCATGTACCCATTCACCATTTGAAGCACCAGCAGGAAGTATTCTCTCTAAAGGTTGAGAATCATCAAAACCCCCTGGACGAAAAGGTCGGTTGTTATTGCTCCCTCTCAAAAAATCCTTTACGGGTCCAGTAATGCGTGGCAATGGACTAAAATCTTCAGCTCCAACAGTTAAGTCTGACACATCCACCTAAAACAATTTAACAAGTCAGTTCTCCAGCATTAGCTATAATAAAAAAGATCGAAAAAATGAGTTAAACATCCTTCAAAAGCCCCTCAAGTTGGACTTTGCATGACCACCCTAATAAAATCTGCAAACATGAACAGTAAAAATAAACGACATTCTATCCTACGTTGACTTGATACGGTGGAAGAACTTGCAGGCGGAAGAGAAAGCAATTAGCGAACACCTTGTACCTGGACTGAGTTCGGCTCCCATATTTCTTGTTCTGAACCCATTTTTTTCCGTCTGAAAGGCAACTCCCATGTCGGTACTACAACAGAACGTGGCAATGAAGGCTCAAGAAGAACTTTAGCCCTTTCAAACCAATCAAAATCCCACTGCCTCCCAACCTTTTCTGCCGAAAATTCATCAGGATCCAATCTTGGTACGAGATATTTCTCTTCTATGTGCTCTTTTATTGATTGATGCGTCTCCCTGGGAAAGGCAGGGGGCTGGAATACATTAAGATCAAGAAATTATCAAACTAAAGCATAACATTATTCCTTAATCACGGATCTGTCCCATAACAATGAATGAAACAATTTGGAAATGGATCCAGCAACAGTAGAACCACCAAAGAATTCTTGATAATGAATTATTTCAAGTATAGACTGATTAGAAGAAAAAAAGGTTTAAAATATCAGTTTTCTTGCCAATGCAGTTAAACCATTAAAAAGGTGAAATCATAGAATTTTTTTATTAAAGCTGGAATCCAAACTAAACATCCAACTTCATATTAACACATGAGAGTAAAATTCTAACACTGAATAACTCATTCTTCTGCGTTTCATGTACACAAATCAACAAGAACATTGTTCATTATAAGGATTTCGAGGTTAAAATATCACTGGCAATGAACTTAATATCTCGAAATAAAAATAAAAGAACATTTGTTAGCATACGATGTTTACCTAGGAGGAATAAGCAAAATGAAGCCCTGGACAGGCCGCAATAATTACACGGTGAAAAAAGCACAAAAAGTAATTAAGAATTGTATACAAACAACCGGAATACATACAAGTATGAAATCAGGCAGCGACTTCACTGGGTCAGAGCGGTCCACTGTGGTGAGAGGTTCGACCCTGAGGTGGCCGCTGTAGCCGGAGAACCCGACCCGGAAAGAGAGCTCGTTAGCTGCATGAATTCGATCCATCTGCCACAGCTAACTTTGTAGGACTTTCGTATACACACTGGTACTTATGTTTGATTCTACAGGTTCTGGCGAGTTTAAAATGAGATTGAAGAAAGTAAAGAAGACGACGGCGTTCTCAGTTTACAGTAAGGCTTTGCTTGGGAGTAAGGGAAAGAGAATAACAAAGGAAGGAAAGGAAAAGATTTGCTTGGGAGTAAGGGAAAGAGAATAACAAACTATGGAATGGAAAAGAATGGATAGTATTTTAACGAATGG
>CATIWQ010099813.1:0-21353 GCA_949673415.1 Euphorbia schlechtendalii | reverse complement strand
GCCGCATTAAATGCATTACCAACTGGCAGAGATGAATCATTTAATGCTCAGACGGCGGACAAGACACCCAAGTGGCGAGCCACGCATATATCTCTCACAGATGGGCCCCGCATGACATCATCACACACAAATCCTATAAATGGCAAGTCTCCAACTGCTAAAAGGTACGTGATCAAAAAAGAACTTCACTAAAAACACCCTTTACTCTGTCCACTGACTAGACCGTCGGAGGATCTTCGCCGGAAACAACTCCGGCCGAGGATTTGTTTTGCAGGACCTCTGAAGACTCAACAAACGGAAAGACATTATTGACAGTTATCAGACACTTACTGATCTTTCATAATAGGTATCCAGATTTATCTCCTTTAAGTAAGATTATTCAAGATCTGCAACAGTGATTGATGTTATGAAGTATTAGTTGAGATGAAAGAAAACATAGATTGAAATATTTATATTTTATTTTTGTTATTTAGTAAGTCTTGTCATATGACATATTGTTTAAAAGAAAGGTTAGTATGTTTGTGATTTGTTATGTTTTGTCTGGAGATTTAAATCTCATTTTATGTTTAAAGTAGTTTCTGAATAACTTATGTTATCACGTTGCACAGTTATCAATTAGAGCAACTGATTCTTCGATATGAAGGGAATTTAACTTTAAGTTTATCCACTTTTAACTAGAGTTGTAATTGTCTATGATCTAATGTAATAAACTATACTTCGGTCATAAGAGAAACTGAACTTTAGGTTTGTAAACAATCAGATGTTCAATGATTCGTCACAGAGCAATACATGAAATAACTTTTCTAAACCTAGCGCAACCAAAATAAGACAATTATGAAAACCTGGATAACATCAATACTATGCTTAGTACGGGTCGCTCTCACATAGCCACATTTAGCAAGTTACTATTCTAAAAATGTTGGCTCACTAAATAGCGTTAAATCACAAATCCAGTGATTATACACAATATTGTTAACCCTGAAACTACTCTTAAAATTAACTCCAATGCATATAACTTTATTAACATAAAAGACTTAGCACGAAATACGCATTAGGATATATAGACATATCATAAACTTCAAAATAGAAAGTATAAGTAGAAAGCAAAGCAAAGTTGTAAGGTATGCAAGTGAAAGCTAATGTTGATCAAACTGTATCCACTCTTTAATAGGAGTCGTCAATTCCCGCAATTCCTGCGTCTACTTTGAATTCGGTCTCGGCCCGTACAGAACCTTCACTAGGATGCTATTCTTTGCGAATATTGAACAAACGAATATTGAAGAACGAAAACTTTTATTGATAAGTGATTTGCAAGTACACTTATACAACAATCGCTCGAGAATATAGAGAAATCTAGTGATTAAACAAGGATTCAAATCACTTAAACATTTTCTCGCTAACACTTAAGAATGTAGCGAATCTATCTACACACACTATATGTAACTCTTTATTTGCACTCTAATGCTACACACAACCAATGCCATGAAATTGTGATGGATTGGAGCCCTATTTATAGAGTTCGAAGGGTTGCATCTATCCAAATAAAGGGTTGAGTCCATTGGTGAAAGATTGCATCTCTTCATCATGATTGGCTGAGAAACTTTGATATAATCCACAATGGATAAGCACCTTTTCATGATTGGTTAACTCCTGATAGGCGTCTGTTCATTGGTAGTTCATTGCGGTTGATCATGCTTATCTAGCGGTTGTTAGTTAAGAAGATAATACCAGAAAGCTGTCCAAGCCGCGACCGTGATACACATGTCACGACCATGAATCTTTGATTGGTAGACTTCTGTTTCTGAAGTAAACAAGTCATGACTGTGAATAATTATCACGACCGTGAATTGAATTTTACTCAGAAATCTTCTTGTAGTTTTACCGATCTTTGACAGCTTCAATCCTAAGCAAAATCTTTAAGTTCCACGCATCTTTTTGCACCTTTTTCACTCTTTTTTCATAAAATTCCACTTTAGATCATTTTACTCCCAAGATTTACCTAGTATCTGCATTTGCATTAAAAACAACTACATACCACATGAAATATGTTACATGAAGTATAAAACTAACTAAAACTATAGTGTTTATTGTGTGAAATTAATGTGATAATAAGTGTAATTACACACTTATCAGGAAGCCATTTGCTCGAAGTGTTGGAGGTATATGATGTCACGTACCACTCAGAGGAGAAGATTTTGAATTTGATATTTCTTTGGTTCTAATTTTTGCACAGACCACCCTTATGAGTTTTCAATCTATCGAACATTGTCTTAATTTTTACCTAGATCGCTCTTTCAGGTTTTCAACCCAGTAAACTCATTTTTCTTTATTTTTACTTTTTCATTTTTTTGAATGTTTACTTGCGATATTCTACCATTAGCATGCAAGCAATCAAGATAAGCATATGCATAAAGCTTCAGTAAAAATGACAATTCATTAATGAACTTAACAGGGGTATAAATATTTCAAATGATTTGACTTCTGTCATTGATTAGCCCTCTCAGGTTTTCTAACTACTGTGGTTCTCTCGATGTCCTAAGTTTTGCCCAAGTCACCCTTTTCAGATTTTCAACTCAGCGGACTATTCTTTTTGTGTTTTGAAAAGAGACTTTAATTTTTGCTTAACTAATCGAGTGTTAATTGACAGGCTAATTACAAATTTATTTTTTTTATTGGTATTGCTTTTTATCGATTTATTTCTTTCACCTATGCGTGATTGCAATTGTGTAAGACTTGATTGATTTGGTCTATGTCCATGACTTCATTTGTTATTTCATTCAGCATTTTTTATCGATTGGTTGGTGCTCATGCCGCTTTTCTAGCTTGAGGTGTACTCGATGATGAGTCTTGATCATCAGCATTTCCTTTTGAGTTTAATTATTCAATGGTGTAATGATTTCTCCACAAATGGTAGCGAGCTGTGCGAAGGAGTTGTTGACATGTTCAACTATCTGACTCCTATTATCTATAATACAGTGCTGGTTGTTTGATCCTTTAGGGCAGCTTCAATTTGCTTTTATCATTTTGACTCTTGCATGATTGCCCCACGAATGGTGGTTACGTGTGATGGAGTTGTTGACTGTTTGCCACTTTACTACTGATAATATAAAAGTTCTAAAAATGAATAGGTTTTGTCAGTAACGCTTATCAAATAGAAAAATGATGATAACTACGAGTATACAGTTGTGATGTAGTTTTAAAAGATATCGATCCCAGAGGGAAGGAATTCGGTTCTAGATATCAAATAGAGTTATAGGATGAAAGAAAATATAATGATTTAAAGGTTTTGAATGATATACTGGTGAATAGACAGATGCATGAACATATTAGAGAAGATGCAAAGTATATAGATATTCCCTAAGAACAATTATAGTAGAGTAAAATAAGAGAAATAAGCAAAGTTGTTTTAAACACTAGATAACTTCAACAAACTCAAATCTAGACACCCAAATATCCTATAATTCATCGCAAAGCAACACATGAAATGACTTTCCTAAATCTAGGGTAAACAAATTATGACACTTATAAGAACCTGGACAACAATAATACTATGCTTAGTACGAGTCTCTCTCACTTAGCCATATTTAGCAAGTTACCACTCCAAAAATGTTGGCTCACTAAACAGCATTATAATCACAGATCTAGTGATTATGTACAATCTCGTTAACCCCGAAATCATTCTTAAAGTCAACTTGAAAGCATATAACTTGATTAATATAAATGACGCAAGATGAAATACTCATTATGATATATAGACATATCATAAAATTCGAATTAGAAAGTATAAGTAGGAAACAAAGTAAAGTTGTAAGGTATGCAAGTGAAAGCTAAAGTTGATCGAACCATATCCACTCTTTTAATGGGAGTCGTCAATTCCCGTAATTCCGGCTACTATGAATTCGGTCTCGACTCGTACAGAACCTCTGCTAGGATTCTATTCTTTGTGAATATTGAACAAATGAATGTTGAAGAACAAAAACTTTTATTGATAAGTGCTTTGCAATTATATTCATACAATAATCGCTCGAATATGTGGAGAAATCTAGTGATTGAAACAAGAATCGAATCACGTATACATTTTTCTCTCTAACACTTGAACTAGCGAAATCTATAACTTTCACTCTCTGTCTATGTCATACATGTTTTCTTCATCTATTCCCATGCATCATCCATCACCCACAAAATTGGTTGGTTTGGAACTCTATTTATAGAGTGCGAAGGGTTGCGTTTATCCAAACGAAGAGTCGTGTCCATTGGTGAAGAGTTGCATCATCTTCAATGTGATTGGATGCAAGAATTTGTCCTTATCATCAATGGATAGGCACCTTTTCATGGCTTCATTGTCCCCAAAAGGTGTCTTTTCATTCAACAGTTAGTGGCAGTTGATGGCGGTTGATCATCCTTATCCGACGGTTGGAAGTTGAGAAGAGCTATCCAAAACCATCACAAGTTACAAGTGTGATATCCATGGTTGGTAACTTTCTGTTTGTGAAAAATGACAAGTTACGATCGTGATAGATAGTCGCGCGCGTGATTTGTCCAATCGTAAACAAGAATCACGATTGTGATACGTGCTTTTCTTCATGGTTCTTCTTTGCAACTTTGCTGATCTTTCACATCTTTTATCCTAAGACAATTCCTTGCATTCTACGCATCTTTTTCACTCTTTTTGCATAGAATTCCATCTTTGATCATTTCACTCCAAGATTCATCTAGTTTCTGCACTTGCATAAAAAACAACTACATACCATGTGAAATCTTTTATATGAATTATAAAATGACTTTAAACCATATCATTTTATGATTGAAAATATCAAGATAATAAGTGTAATTATACACTTATCACACCCCCACACTTAACTTTTGCCTTGTCCTCAAGGTAAACACAACAGAAGTGTATAAAATAGCAATTCAAGTTCATACCATTCCTCACCTTTTGCATAACTCATTGGTTATCCTCTCTTTCTTTTGATTTTTCTCTCTTAATACCCTCATCCTTTATTGATCACTTTCAAAGTATTATGGCTATAGCTTCCTAACACTTTAGACACACTCAATACTTACAGGACATATTCGAGAATAGCATATAAAACTCATAATAAGAACACTACTAGATATTACTCCACTCAAAACTTATCGATAGTATTAAACTAAAACTATATAACTTATACTAATCATTTTGCATTGAAATATATATCGAAACTTACTTGGAATGTTTCTATTGAATGTTACTCACCACTCATCCTTGACAAATGCTAAATGTTGTGCCAAAAGCGCTCACACTCTCAATGTGCGCTCATACTCGAAACAAAAATTTTGTTCGAAATATGCACCAACATCGAACTTGTAATACCTAACACTTACAATAACCTTGGAACATATGTCAATATAGTATAGGTATTGATAAAGTATAAGCAACACAAAATCAAGAAAATTTTTCATTCTTCAATTTTTTTAATTTTATTTTATATTTTTGGATTTTTTGGATTTTATACAAATGCTGTGAAATCGTGCATATCGCGATCGTGAAGGATCATCATAATCGTGACTTTCACTTAGACAGAAAAAGAATGTTTTGACAACTCCATTCATGAGCGCGAAACAAGTTGCGAGCTTGAAATCTTAAAATCCAAAAACTTTTCACTTTTCTTTTATTTTAAATAAACACTAACTTAAAAACACACACAAAAACAAAATAAAAATAAATACATCTAATTGACACATAAATATAATTGCCTATTCTCCAACAATTTTATCTCTAGAACGCACTTGCCTTCCCTTGGCAATTTTATCTCTAAAATGCACTTGCCTTCCCCAGCAACAGCGCCAAAAACTTGTTTGCCAGTTTTCTATTCATAATATAAAAGTTCTAAATATGAACAGGTGTTGTCAGTATAGCTTATCAAATAGAAAAATGATGATAACTGCAAGTAAACAGTTGCGATGCAGTTTTAAAAAATATCAATCCCATAGGGAAGGAATTCGATTCTAGATATCAAATAGAGTTAAGGGGTGAAAGAAAATATAATGATTTAAAGGTTTTCAATGGTAAATTGGTGAATAGACAGATGCATGAACATATTAGAGAAGATGCAAAGTATATAGATATTCCCTAAGAACAAGTATAGTAGAGTAAAATATGCAAAATAATCAAAGTTGTTTTAAACACTAGATAACTTCAACAAACTTGTTCTAGACCCCCAAATATCCTATAATTCACCGCAGAGCAACACATGAAATGACTTTCCCAAAATCTAGGGTAAATGAATTATGACACTTATAAGAACCTGGATAATAATAATATTATGCTTAGTACGAGTCGCTCTCACATAACCATATTTAGCAAGTTACCACTCCAAAAATGTTGGCTCACTAATAAGCATTAAAATCAGAGATCTAGTGTTTATATACAATCTTGTTAACCCCGAAATCACTCTTAAAGTCAACTTGAAAGCATATAACTTGATTAATATAAATGACGTAAGATGAAATACTTGTAATGACACATACACATATCATAAACTTCGAATTAGAAAGTATAATTAGAAAACAAAGTAAAGTTGTAAGGTATGTAAGTGAAAGCTAAAGTTGATCAAACCGTATCCACTCATTTAATGGGAATCGTCAATTCCCGCAATTCCTGCGTCTACTTTGAATTCGGTCTCAACTCGTATAGAACCTCTCTAGGATGTTATTCTTTATAAATATTGAACAAATGAATGTTGAAGAATAAAAAATTATATTGATAAGTGCTTTGCAATTACATTCATATAACAATCGCTCGAATATGTGGAGAAATCTAGTGATCGAAACAAGAATCAAATCAGTTATACATTTTTCTCTCTAACACTTGATTTAGGGAAATCCATAACTTTCACTCTCTATCTATGTCATACACATTTTCTTCATCTATTACCATGCATCATCCATCACCCATCACCCACAAAATTGGATGGTTTGGAACTCTATTTATAGAGTGCGAAGGGTTGGGTTTATCCAAACGAAGAGTCGTGTCCATTGGTGAAGGGTTGCATATTCTTCAATGTGATTGGATGCAAGAATTCATCCTTATTATCAATGGATAGACACCTTTTCGTGGCTTCATTGTCCCTACAACTTGTCTTTTCATTCGATAATTGGTGGCGGTTGGTCGTCTTTATTCGGTGGTTGGAAGGTGAGAAAAGTTATCCCAAACCATCACAAGTCGCGAGTACGACATACATATCTTGATCTTGAACATTAGTTGGTAACTTTCTATTTGTGAAGAATGACAAGTCACGATCATGATAGATAGTCGCAGGCGTAATTTATCTAATCGCAAACAGGAATCATGATCGTTATATGTGCTTTTCTTCATGGTTCTTCTTTGCAACTTTGCCGATCTTTGACAACTTCTATCCTAATCCAATTCCTTGCATTCCACGCATCTTTTTACACCTTTTTCACTCTTTTTGGATAGAATTCCATCTTTGATCATTTCACTCCCAAGATTCACCTAGTTTCTGCACTTGCATTAAAAACTACATACCACGTGAAATCTTTTTTTTGAAATATAAAATGACATTAAACCTTATCATTTTATAATTGAAACTATCAAGATAATAAGTGTAATTATACACTTATCATTGACGTGTTCAATGATCTGACTCCTTCTTTGTCTTTAGTATCATGCCGGTTGTTTGGTCTTATCTTACTTTGTTGACATCATGGCCTTATTCTATCTTCGATCATTTTTATCTTTACGTGCTTCATTCCTTTGATTGACTGATTTAATATTTAGTGGATGTTTTGTGTATGGAGATCTTTCTCTTGATCTTTCATCTTTGGCGAGATAAATGCTCTTACGCGTTATCTAAGTACATTAGTCTATCTCTCACTTTCTCTCAAGAGTCAAATCATTTGAACTTATTGTAACTTTTGGGGAATCCATTTATACCCAAATTAATTTCATGACATGATGTGTCACATGTGCTAAAAACATTATGTATGTGCTTATGAGAATGCGTGATGTCAATCAACAAGATATCAAGCGAGCAAACAAAGTTTGATTTATTCAAAAATAATTCAAAAACCTCATGGGAAATGTTGTTATAAGGCCATTTATTTCATCATCATCTTTCGGTTCTAATGCCCCCCAAACGTGTCCATGGATTCAAAATGCTCCATCCTATCTACCTACTCAAATACTTCTTAATAGCTGGAAAAGATGTCTGACCCAAACTTGTTCCAATATGATGGCAGAGCACCATCTAGAAGCTTGGTTATCATCTCCAGTAGACTTAAGCAAGCTTAAAGCCTGACCTATGTGGCCATCAAACACGCATAGTAGGATTTGAAGCTCTCACCCTGCACTTGCTTTGTAGCCTCCAAATGTTGCATTGTGGTTTCCCATCATAGCCTGAGCTAGGCTATTCCAATCAGTAGTTATGTCTAGCGTAAGGTGGTTGTGCAATTCATTGACTGGATGGCCCAAGGTGACGATAAAGAGCTTAGCCATCATCCATTCGCTGACCCTTAATACTCTCATCACCATTTGATAATGCGTTAAGTGAGCATGTGGGTCACCAAATCCCACATACTTTTCAAATTATGGCATTGCGAAGCTTGGGGGTAAGCTATCTTCATCCCCGATTGTCAGTTGTGCAGAGTATGGATTCATGAGATGGCCACCGTGAGTGGCCAAGAATTGTTGCCATAATTCCACCATTACTTATTGTTGAAGGATGGTATCCCTTGTGCTTAGATAAGAGCTATATTGCCGCTAGGGAAACGTCGCAAAATTGGGCTGTTGAGGTGCCTTGAATTGTGATGGAACTGACTTACTCCAACTGGGAATAGGCTATTGGGTCATTCTTTGGTAGAGAGGCCCTGGTGCGAATGCTGGCTACCCAAGTTATCCCGGGTAGAATTGATTCTGAGTAGGATTGACAAAGTTATAACCAGGCTACCAAATTTGAGCTGGCTCTGGTTCAGCTGACTTTGTCCTACCTCGAACTGATAAAAGGTAGTAGGAGTTGGGTGCATCGCATGTGAGATAGGAGGTCCCCCTATTTCAGGCTAGCTAGTTGGATCACCGTTGTTAAGGGTGACCTCCGGGCTGGACACCACATTCTAAACTATACCAGCATATTCTTGAATAAGCGATGCTAGCTGTTCGCTATTTGCAAAGGCGTTCAAAGCAGCTGCAATCTTGGCGCTCACCAAGACTGATGTGTCTGCTCAGAATTTTTTCCCGTAAGGATTGGTTGATCCTCCCCTGCACGTTCTTCTTGTGGATTGGCCATGAAAAAATTACATTGAACTAAATCTAAATCAGAACCTAAGTCCTCACTTGAGTCAGTGTACGGAACCCCCTCTAGATTGTCCACGATTGGAGAAATGCGGACTAGGCGGTGAGCAGGCCTTTTTCAAACCCCTTCGATACATAAGTAGAAGACCATCATACCATGCATTTGAGATTCCTGACATGATTCATGATGCAAAAAAATGCATGAGATGTTGAATGTAATGGTTGCATTCACAAGGGGTTAGCATGCCATAATGTGAGATAAATAATGTGTTTGTCAATCCATTTAAAACAAACAAGTTAGTCATCAAGTAAAAATGAAAAAAAACTGGAAATGAAAATCCAACATCTAGGGTTAGATTACGATGTCTGTATAACTCGCAATATGAGTGGTGTAAGTGAGGTGACCAAGTTACCCGTATGGTAATAGGTCAATATTTTGAGATTTCGTTCTGTGACTAGATCTTATGGAATGAGGAGGTTAAAATTAGTTTGGGTAAGCAATGCGACATACCCTAATGAAATGAAAACGACTACCGTATGTAGCTATCTAATGACTGATTTGGTTATTTTTACCCAATTAGGGTGGAGTTTTGGATGTTTGTGTGGTCATCGCTATTTAAGGGTATGGGGTGATAGATGAATCTTTGCCCTGTGTGGGTGAATGGTTCGGGTACTAAGCATATACCCTTGAAGATTTGGTAAGGTAAGATTTTTGAAATAAGTTCACTCTGTGTGGGGTTAGGTTCAGATGTCAGCAAGGACATCACGTGATGTGGGAAAAAAGTTTGGGTAGGTATTTGCCCTGTTTGGGCCATGTGGCATGTGTGATTGCCTTGTGTGGGATATGAGTTGGATGTCGAGTGGACATCTCAAAGATGATGTGTGGGATATATTATTTCCCTTTGTGGGCTAAGTGTTGGATGTCAAGTGGACATCTCGCTGAAAGGGGTAAGTGATGTTTCTAATTGGTTTTATGACACGATCTCAAGTGTCAACTAATCCTAAGTGTATGTAACACCGATTTGGTATGAGAAAATTCTATGTTAACATTATGTGTGTGTGCGTGTGCATTCGAGTGTCTACTCTAAGGTTCATGGTGACATTTGTACAGTGATAAGTAGTAAACACATAGCAGATAGCATGTAATGTCCAATCTTCCAACCATACAACTCCTACGCGTAGGGTTTTTGGCTAGTCTCTATCCTAAGTTCAGTTCATCTTAGCACCACGTAGATACTGAGGAGCACACCTACAGGGAAAAATAGAATGCATAGTCATTTATTGGGTAACACCCTAGGGAATATGCTTATGGCTTATTTACATGAGGTTTGTAAATGTGTTGCTGATGTAGAAGGTTCTTGTTGCACTAGAATGCACTCCAAGCCTCTCCCCAAATGGGTTCTAACGAGGGAGATACATGCGATATGGCAACAAGTGCTCCACTCGCTCAAGTACTATATTTTCTCAAGGAGGTAGATTAGTACAAGAGAAAGCTTTGCGGTAATGGGGTACCTTAGACTTACGGGCTAATCCCATGAATATGTCATAATTAAGAAAATATGGAATAATGTGATCAATAATTTTCGGCACTTGTCCAAAACCTAAAACCTTAAAAAATAAGTTTTTAGAAAAATCCCCAGCGGAGTCGCCACTGTGAGCTAACGACACGGAGCTATGGGCCAAGAGAGCGCGAGATGATAGGCGTGGTCCACCGGGGTGTTTAAGTTGAAAATAAAATGTGTCGGGTCGAGGACTCAGAAGATTGATAGAGAAAGCGAAAATGTTTTTACATTGGTCAAACCCGAATACGCTGTCTCTTAGTGTAAAGTCGGCACCGTGATTAGCTCTTCCATGAATTAGAGTCCTGTGAGGCTTAACGTCCGAGGGATGGCCCACAAAGACACAAAGATTCAGGTTCGAGATAAGTTTCTTATTTCTTATTAGATCATATTATATTACATCTATAGAAAACTATATTTCTTAATTGGGCATATTCGCACTTATGTCATTTTTTGAGTTATAATGTATGATTTAAAGCGCATACGGAAAGCGATAAAACCATACATAAAGCAATACATAAATGCGAGAAAGTAAAGATTAAAATTACATAACCTCGGGGATGCAACTGCTCGCCTAATCTTTTAATTACATTTCCCAAAAAATAATTGAAATTGCAATACCCGAAAGAAAGTTAAAATCCTAAACATGCATCTAGTCCTAATCTACCTGCATCCACCAAGGTATATTATAACATATTGCACGTATGCTCAATTTTGGCTTTGGCCCGTGTGGCCTAATTGAAAACATCGATCATTGGAAATTCTTGTTTAGAAATAAAATGATTCATTTTATTTGCAAGTATGTTGGTCATTTTTTTATTTAAAGAAAGTAACCGCATGGAAAAATGTGAGGCCTGTTATCCGAGAATAATTTTAATTCCCTTCGTTGGGGTATCCTAACAGAAATTAAAAATGAAGAAGAAATATTACAACATTTACACAAGAAAATAAAATAGTTTCTAGGTTCACGTATAAAATGAAAATAAGAAGAATATAGAAAGCACAAGAGGAAACAGCTCTAGGAACTCAAAGGCTTACCCTTTCGACGTATCCATATATGATCCCCGGGAGCGTTCCTCGTTTGTTTTTTAGCTCAAGTGTTTGTGGAAAATAAATATTTATTATTCCAAGAGATAATTAGACTCGGGCTCTAAATTTATTTTAGACCTGAGAATATTTAAGGATTTTAGAAGAAAAAGAAATTGAAGAAAGTTTATTTGAGAATCGAAAATTTCGGAATCCAAAGGTGTTTTGAATCCGAATTATTTGAAAGATTTTCTTGATTTTTCTTGTTGTTATTTCTCATTAAAATCCAATTTTTCTCTGATTTCTGAGCCATCTTCAATCCAAAAAAGTCCTGGTATTTATAGGACTAGAACTGGGCTCGAGCCGATTTCTAACAGGCTCGCTAGGATTTCCAGCACTCTCGCTGGAAATTCCAGCGAGCCTCACTGGGATTTCTAGCTAGGCTCCTGCTGGAAATTCCTTCAAGTTGCTGGGATTTCTAGCAAGGGGCTTGATGAATTCCAGCGAGCCCCTTTTCCGCTAGGTTCAGCTCGAATTTTTTTTATTAAAATATATTATTATATATTTTTTTATTTATTAAAATAATTTAAGCCCTTAATACAACTTGACAATGAGGAATGTTCTCATTTGGAGGTCTTCAGATAATCGAAAATTTGTGTGATTCCAGGATAATAATCCCGAAAAGTCATCATCACTAAACGCCAGAGATGGTACAAAATCTCATACTCACAACTGATTCAGGTTGCGACTCTGTATAACGTATGCTAGAGGTTTAGGCCTCAAGTCTTTGGAATTCATTCCACAACCAAAATACACATTTTCGAAAACCCCACACCCCATCTCACGGGGCCAGCGCCTCGGGGTGACCGCACGGGTAGAACGTCGTCCGCTCACATGCGCTCTCAAGTGCATAACCCCAAAAGGATCTACTGAGTTCTTCTTGGCTCATCATGGATTGAACTATATCGAGTAGGGTTCGATTTCTCCTTTCTTACACTCCATTGTGTTGGGGTGTATAAGGAGGTGTCCATTGGGATAAAATACCATTATCCTTTAGATAATCCTGAAACTCTTGGCTTAAGTATTCACTGCCTTGATTTGATTAAAGGGTCTTGATACTTTACCCAATCTATTTCTCTACTTCGGTTTTGAACTCTTTAAATTTCTCAAAACTCTCAGAGTTGTGCCTCATAAGGTACAGATAACCATATCACGAATAATCATCGTTATGAAGTAGACAAAAACCTCGTATCTCTATAGGATTCCCATTCTATTGGGGCCAAGTCACTACATTTGGGTGACTTAGTTATGCGAGTCTCATTTATATGGCCTAGACGACAATGCCATAAGTATGAGAATTCCTCATTGACTAATCTTGATTTCTTAACCATGTTCATATTTAGAATTTCAGTTTTAGTATATTGAACATAAATGCCATCAAAAGATATTCCATAAGCATAAAGAATATTATCGCGTCAAATTTGATAATTATTATTAGAAAATAAAATCTCAAATCCTTTTGTTGGTAAACATGTAATAGGAATAATATTCTTAGTGACAGCAGGAATATAATAGCAATTGCTTAAAACTAAAACTAGGCCATTAGGCAAACGAAGGCTATATGTCCCTACAACTGTTGTAGCAACCAATGCTCCATTTTTAACTCTTATGTCCATTTCCCTCTTTGCAAACCTCCTAATATTTCACAAACCCTGCACAGAAGTACAAATATGAGTACCACAACCAGTATCCAATACCCAAGTAGACTCTAAGGGAACTGTAGAGAAACTCTCTAGTATGAACATGCCTCTAGAAATTTGAGCTACAGGTTTCATCAGCCAATGAGTTTGTTCCAAGAGAAACATTTTCCCTCTTCAACTCTAACTTCCTCATGAGATTTCTCTTGACTTTTAAACCTCTGAATTTCTTCAACTTAAGGTCCTAAGCATTCACTTGCTCTTTGAGCTTATTGCTAAACTCAATTTCATAAATCTTGAGCAAGTCCATAAGTTGGGTCAAGGTATAATTAGGAGAACACTCCTTAAGCATCTTCTTGAAGGAATCATATTTATTAGGTAATACCCTCAATACCATTTCCCTCAAAGACTGCTCAATGTACACAACTCCCAACTTTCTCAATTTCTCCGAGTTTTCATATATGTTTATAACCAACGCTACTACTGAGGTGTCTCCCTGTACTAAACTATGAAATAGTTCATCTTCTAAACTTCCCACCAATTTGAGATGATGAATCATGGTTGCGAGATCCAACCCTTTGTACATACGTGTGTACTTTAGGAGCATGTGGTCTAACCTAAGTTTTGCGATAAACTCACAGTTTTCCTTGTGCTCCTAATAATCATTCATCTCACATGCAAAAGCATTCTTTCTGGGATGTTTGGGACTTAGATCAGTCAAAACATAATCTAGGTAGTAGTTCTGAAGAACTCCTCTAACAATCTCAAACCACTCATTGAAGTTGTAAGCATCATATTTTATGTTAACAAGAGGACCAATATCAATGCGAGTATTTTCTTTAGTGATCATATTCTACCTAGATATAAGATAGAATTTGTTTAGATATTAGTATATTTACATGCATTTAATATAAGGTCTTTAAGTAAATATATAATTCCCACTATTTTCTCAACATTTAAATAACCCCTTCTATTTAAATTCAAGAAATTTGGTCTAACCAATTTTCCTTAAGAGGTAGCATCCATAGCCACTTATCATAACCCCCGCAATAGCAGGTCAAGCCACAAAAAGATAACCATGGTTGGAACCCGTCCATTTGCATCCCATACAATTGCTAATCCATTTGAGTTTTCTTTCTCGAAACGTGCGTACCCAATTATACGACTCATCAAATGTGTCTCCAATCTAGCATTAACTCCAATGATATGGACAACTAACCCATTTTGGTTAAGGCATTAACCCCATCTAGTCTCATGACCAAATACATGTTAAGAGAAAGCATGTTGTACATGCCCTTACATCTGTAAATAAGGTTCGTATCACAACTTATGATGGGAAGACAATCTACTGCCTTAATATTGTTGTAGGGATTTTATTGGTGCCGCTAGTCTCTCCCTAGTCTAGGTCTTATGCGATGGATATGATTATGATAATAATAATTCCAGGCTATTTGCTTATTAACTCTAAGGGAACATGCTCAAGACTAGACTAGTACATCATAATCATTCCATTATGCCAAGACTCTACATAGCATGCAAAATAAACAAGGTCCATGTTTAAGTTCTTGCACCTACGTCTATAAGTTTTAATTTAACAACTTAAACCACGTTTGTAAAACCATATTGATAAGTGTATATTTACACTTATTATCATGACATTTTCAATCATAAAACGATATGATTTTTTTTCATTTTATACTTCATATAAAAGATTTCACGTGGTATGTAGTTGTTTTTTATGCAAATGCAGAAACTAGGTAAATCTTGGGAGTAAAATGATCAAAAGTGGAATTCTATGTAAAACGAGTCAAAAAGGTGCAAAAAGATGCATGGAACACAAGGATTTGGCTTAGGATCGAAGCTGTCGAAGATCGGTAAAGTTGCAAGAAGAATTTTGAAAAAAATCACAATTCACGGTCGTGACATCCATTCGAGGTTATGACTTGTTACTCATCAAAATAGAAAGTTGTCAACCATTAGTCATGATCACGGCATGTAATTCACGGTCGCAACTTGTGATAGTTATTTGTTATCTCTTATCAACTGCTAACCACCAGATAACAACGATCAACTGCCATCAACTACCAACCAAAAAGACACCATTTGGAAGTTAACCAATCATGAAAAGGTGCCTTTCCAATGTGGATGAGGATGAATCTTTGCGTCCAATCATATTGAAGTGATGCAACTCTTCGCCAATGGACATGACTCTTCATTTGGATAGACTCAACCCTTCACACTCTATAAATAGGGTTCAAGACCAGTCAATTTCATGATATATGGTGTTTTAGCATGAATAGAAGGCATTGAATGATAGTATGCGTGTATAGATAGTGAGTGAAAATATCTAGATTTCGCTACGTTCAAAGTCTTAGCGAGAAAAATGTATAAGTGATTCGATTCCTATTTCGATCACTATATTTCTACACAAATTCGAGCGTTTGTTGTATGAGTTTAATTGCAAAGTACTTATCAACAAAAGTTTTCGTTCTTCAACATTCTTTTATTCGAAATTCACAAAGAATAGCATCCTAGCAGAGGTTCTGTGCGACCTGAGACCGAATTCAAAGTAAACGCAGGAATTGAGAGAATTGACGGCTCCCATTAAAGAGTGGATACGATTTGATCAATTTTTTCTTTCACTTGCATACCTTACAACTTTACTTTATTTTCTGCTTATACTTTCTATTTCAAAGTTTATGATATGTCTATATGTCATAACCAGTATTTCATCTTGCGTCATTTATATTAATCAAGTTATATGCTTTCAAGTTAACTTTAAGAGTGATTTCAAGGTTAACAAGATTGTGTATAATCACTGGATCTGTGATATAATGCTGTTTGGTGAGCCAACATTTTTGGAGTGGTAACTTACTAAATATGGCTATGTGAGAGCAGCCCGTACTATGCATAGTAATATTGTTATCCAAGTTCTTATAAGTGTCATAATTCATTTACCCTAGACTTAGAAAAGTCATCTCATGCGTTGCTCTGTGGTGAATTATTGAATATTAGGGCGTCTAGAACCGTATTTGTTGAAGTTATTTAGTGTACGAAATATTCTTGATGATTTTGCATGTTTTTCTCTGTTAAACTTGTTCTTAGGGAATATATATATATATATATATATTTTACATCCTCTCTAGTCTGTTCATACATCTATCTATTCATCTTTCTATCATCCAAACCCTCCAATTAAAATTACCTATTTTCATTTACCCCGTAACTCTAGTTGGTCTTTAGAATCGAATCCCTTCCCTATTGGATCGATATCTTTTGAAACTACATCAAAACTTTATACTTGCAGTGTTCACCATATTTCTATTTAGATAAGCAGTATTGACAACACCTGTTCGTATTTTGAACTTTTATCTTATCGGTAGAGAAGTGGGGAACAAGGTTTTTGGCTTCATCACAGAATATAAGCCCTCTAAATTAGTAAAGTCCAAACCTTGCGATCACATATGCGGAATCCAATTCCCATACTAGAAATCAACTAAGTCATAAAAATCCCTTGGGTACACTTGAACCTAGTACCGATGGAGATTTCTAGGTAGGAGAGGCGCCCCCTTAAAGTGAATGAGCAGCCAAGTCCAATCCTTGCCGAAAAAAACCACAAGCACTTTGATTAGTTGTATCACAGACAATTATGATTTAAAGATTTCATTTTTTAATTGAGTGAAGTATGGGATGACCCTCAATTAAAGCATCTACACGTGTTGTAAAACATTGTTAATTAATATGATAATCACCTAGACTAAGTTTGAGAAAAACATTAATCTAGTTTTCACATCATTTTCTATAACAGGAATTGAAACCTAAGCCATGCATAGCATACTTTAATCAATTCATAGAAAATACCAATTTCAACATATTATAATCAATCATGCATAGCAAAAAGCAAGCTCTAATACCACTGATGTAGACCTATTTGTTGAGTGGGTCAGGCCAGGTTCAGGCTGAGTTTGGCGGGCTTTTTATTAAAAATATTAACACAAGCCCGACCGAAGCCCATACTTTAGAATTTCGGGCTCGGCCTGGCTTGGACCGGATTTACAAGGTAATTCCCAAGCCCGGCTCGGGCCCCCTAATATTTTTTTAATATAAACTTTTTTATTAAATTAAATCGAAAAAAATAAAAAAAAATCAAAATATATTAAAATTTTAAACATAATTGCATTGTTTACTTAGAATCATTAATATTTGGTAAAATATATTGCAATCAAGTATATAAATTTAATAGTATAAAATATAAAATTTTAAAATAGTTATAAATTTAATCTATAAATATATAATAAAACAAATAAAATTATTTGTCGGGCCGGGTTCGGGTCAGGCTTGGGTATTTATATAAAAACCAAGCCCGACCCATAAAAACTCAAGCTTTAACAGGTTCGAGCTCAGGCCAGGTTTTTTGAAAAAAATAAGTGACCAAGCCTGGCCCAATGAAGCGGGCTCGGGCCGAGCCGGGCTCGCGAACAGGTTTACATTGCTAGTTAATCAAGACAGTAATTGAACATGTAACTTTGCAGGGTGGAATTTCAAAACATAAAATTAACCCTGAAGAATCTCCTAAGCATGCCATGATTGATATAATTTAAGTTGAAATATTCCATAGATGCCAATAGGTTTATAAAACTTATAAAAGAAACCTAGCATGTAAGTTTAGAACATTACCAGTTGATGCGTACTTCTCTCTCCTTTTGGATGTGGCGTTCCCTTAGAGCAGTTTGGTAGAACTCTGTTGGCACTAGCCTCCAAGCTAGGATAGCCTCTACGATTGATCCACACAAATCTTCACCGACCAAAACCTCTATTGAGGTAAAACCCGTTAATAGACAACAACTGCTACACCGCTCAAAGACCAAAATGAAAATATTATCTGAGAAGGCTCACTTCAAAATAGAAAGAGCCTTCTAAAGAATTCTTCGTTGCTTGGAGAAACTCGTAGAGGATCTCACAAAATCTCGCAAAGAAAAGATGTCAAACTCAAAGAGAAAGACTGAGTTGAAGTGCTTTGAAAGAGGGGGGAAGGAGGCTATTTATAGCCAAAAGGGGGAGCATTTTAATCGATGTGGGATTACACCAATCCCATGCGGGCTTGCAATCCCATGTGGGCTACTTCATGAGAAACTCGAGGAGCAGCTTACCACGCAAGGTAAGCCCCTCTCATGGGCTTGCCTTATGCACTACAGGCTTTGAGATAAATCTCGCAAGCCCAAAGTAGCCTAGCCTTGCAAGATTTCTCACAAGCTTGCTTACAGCAAGCCCCGCGAACCTCCGCAAGCACTTGGTAGCACTTGTGAGACCTGCTTACAGGCTTTCATGCAAGCGCTGCTAAGTAGTGCTTGCTATCCCGCGAGCGAGTCTAGCACTCGCTCGGGCTTGCCTCGCTAACTATTGCGAGGTTTCTATCAAGAACCACTTACGGCACATCGGTTCGGTTTTTCCCCTTTATCTTTTTGATATTTTGGTCCAACCAAAATACATCCAATCTGAATTCAACCTTTTATTCTCGATATAGACCCAATCTATAAGTTCTTTACTTAGTCCGGTAAAGACCCAAAGTGTATGACCTCATAGGATCCTGAAGTATAGAGCCACTAAAGGTTATCCTAAACTTGGCTTCCTATCTGGGAACCCTTAGGCTCAGTGCTCTAGACCAATACGGAATCTGATACTGTATCAAGATTGACTAGAAACTCATTCTACCAATCTTATACTATGATTAGAGGTTTATGAGTGTGTCTCTTCAATGAGGGGCCCTAAGTTACATCTCCCATTATATCACTATATCAGGGGTGATGGATCCCATCTTGACTACTCGACTTACCAACATTTGATCATCACTATACTCATAATCACCCATATCATCCTGATCGCTAGGGTATGAATAAGTATGACCTAAAGTATAGCAACTTCTACATAAGGTAACTAGTATCTCAGGTTTGAGGATACTTGTACTTCTACTGTAATAAGGCATGACACCAACACATGGATATAGTTATTTCCGAGTATCTATCTTATAGCGGTCTCTAATGTATTACCCTAATCCATTCATGTGTTAACTCAAGATACCAACTTCAGCTCGTAACATCGGCTGCTTGGATCTAATCCAAGGAGTAAGCCTACACATGCTAGACTATCTGCTTCATTGATGTCCAGTCTCAATGAAACTATGACTAGGGATATTAAGACTATTCATAGTAACACGTATGTGTAGTTCTCACACCACAAAGCTCCCACTAATTCCTTGCACTTTTACGCTATGAAGTAGTCATGGACTTTGTCTTATCAATGCGCATATATATAATACTATACATATATGATACCAGCGAGATACATAAATAAATAAATGCACTATAAATAACAAAGATGTCTTCATTATTAATAATAATACGAAATAATTTGTACATTATTACTAATTAAGATATATCGCTCTAATTGCCTCTAGGGCATACATCATGTCTAACATCATGTATAGTAAACTTGAAATTTGAGATAAAAACAACCCAAAATCTTTCATTATTGCAACTCGAATTAACAACCCACACCAAATTGGCGATAGCTTTGCTCTTTTCAAATGTAACACGTCGAAACACGTGGAGAAGCCTAATTTTCCAGCATAATAGCTAAACCACAGTGGTTGATGGTCACACATTTTCAATTTCCAAAGCCACTTCAATAAGAGACTACAATTAACCAATTTGAAATCACGAATGTATAAGCCTCTCTCGTTCTTAGGTAAATTTATTATGTCCCAACTAACTTTGGTTATCCTTGATTTATCCATATCCCCTCTCCAATGAAAGTTTTGCAATAAGCAAATTAATTTAGCGTTGACTACCTCAAGTATCTTAAAAAGTGACATTAAATAGATAGGGAGTGAAGATAGTACTGATTTAATGAGAATGACATGTCTCGCATAAGAAAGACAATTTCATTTCAATTTCGATAGTCGTAATTTAAACTTCATAATTAGCGAATCCCAACTTGCTGCATTTGGACACTTAGCACAAAACAGAATATCCAAGTATTTCACAGGTAAATTCTCAATAAGACAGCCCAATCTAGAAGCACACATTGTTAATGTGGATTTGGCCATGTTTATCCCAATAAGTGAGCTCTTGTTGTAGTTGATCTTCAATCCCGAGATAAGTTCAAATTATTTTAACATACGGATCAGATTTGGGATAACAATCTCTTCACTTAGAAGGAAACAAAGTGTATCATCTACAAATTAGAGTAGTGAGAGGTCCAAACGGTCATCTTCTAGTTTAAAACCCGGTAAAATTCCTCCCCGAATACTTGTGTCAAAATTTTGCTTCAGCCCCTCAACCACTATAATGAAAATAAAAGGAGAGAGTGGGTCCCCTTGTTTGAATCCTCTATGAAGTTTAATTAATCATCTTGGAGTACCATTAATGAAGGCTGAAGTCGTGGAGTTACGCCTGCAACAAGATAGCCATTTAATCCATTGGCCATTGTGAGCGGGCGACACGGAGCGGTGGGCCGAGAGCGCGCGGGGGTTCATAGACGCGGTCCACCGGGGTGTTTTGAAAATAGATGAAGAAAGCAACGGGTCTGGGACCCGGGAAAAAAGGTTTGAAAGAGAGAAAGACGAAAACGTTTAAGATCGATTCGAACCCGAATCCGCCGTCTCTCAGTGTGGAGTCGCCACCTGGATTAGCTCTTTCCAGGAATTAGAGTCCTGTGAGGCTTAACGTCCGGGGGACGGCCCACCAAGATACAGAGATTCGGGTCCGGGATAAGTTGCTTATT
>CATIWQ010099794.1:0-11457 GCA_949673415.1 Euphorbia schlechtendalii | reverse complement strand
TACTTATAGGACTTATTCAAGATTTGCATATAAAACTCATAGTAAGAATACCATTAGATATTACTCCACTTAAACTTTTCGGAAGCATTAAACTAAAACTATATAACTTATACTAATTCATGTTGCATTGAAATATATATCTAAACTTACTTCGAATGTTGCTTTTGAATGCTACTCACCACTCATCCTTGCCAAATGTTAAATGTTGTGCTAATAATGCTCAATTTCAACATGCGCTCAAATTTTACTCTAACATCAAACTTGTAATACCTAACACTCAAAATAACCTTGGACAAATGTTAGTAAAGTATAAGAAATGATAATGTATAACTAACAAAAATATCAAGAAAAATTTTCAAATTCTTCGAATTTTTCAATTTTATTTTTTTTGGATTTTAAGGGATTTTTACAAATGCCCCCCCACACTTAAAGAACACAATGTCCTCATTTTGAGACATTTAATAAAAATGAAATTCTAAAGCCAAAGCTAGTCTAAAAATAGAATTGAAAAAGAGAAAGTAAAGAAAACCTGTTTTATTGTGAAGGAGAATCCGGGGGATTAGGAGTGAAATTACAATTTTGTTTTCTAAAGAATGAAATTAATTTTCGAAGCATCGATTTATTGCTTTTCTGTAGAATCTTCATGTCTTTCTTCATAACTCTAAGTTCCACTTGGCAATTATCTAATTTAAGTTGCATGCTTACCTTCCAATCTTTCGGAACTTCTTCGTCTTCTTCATCATCTTCTTCTATTTCGATCATCGGGGCTTTTCCTTTGCGATGGCTTACAGATGGATTAGATGGTCCGAAGGAAGAATCTTCTTGAGTCAAATTGAGTTTCTTGGTGTGGTTGGAGTAGGAGTAGAAAGAATAAACACCTTCGTGTTCTTGGAGTAGTCCGGTGTTCTTCAAATAATTCCCATCCATGTAATAAAAATACTCACTCGGTTGTTGAACATAGGGGAGTTCACCTCTTACACCCAAGATGATAGCGGTGATAATTTCGGCCACTTCAATCTTGCTTCTCATGCTCGTAGAGTTCTTCTTCATCATATACCATATGATATCCACAAATTCCGCATTTTGTTTCATCATAGCCCAAGAAAGAACAAACAAGTCTTTCTTATAGACCTTTGTATTCTCTACTCGATAAAATACCGAAGTGGAAAGGTATTTATGGAGAAGAAGAATGCATTCAACCTTAATGAGTTTGTTAGGAGAATTTTTGGGGTCGAAAACTCTCTTACCTGATATTTCAGCCCATACTCGATTAGGTGAAACGAGTCCATCATGCTTGATGAATTAGCAATCTCAAAACTGAACCATTCACCCATCATCTCTCTCATGATTGTGTATTGTTATCCTTGATTACGAAATTGTATTACCGTCTTCCTTGAATCTTCGAAGTCGAATGTTACCAAACACTCGAGAATCCAATCTCTATTTTGTGGAAAGTGCAAAGTCACAAATCTTGTAAGTCCAAGAGCCGATAGGTAGATCTCCATCTCTTCATGGAGATTCAAAGTTTCCAAGAATACTAAATCGAGGAATATCATCTTGGTGATATCCAATTTGTTGAGCTTTTGAAAATGCTTGCCCTCTTCTCTTGTCCTTAATGGGAAAGAAAAATCAAATTCTATTTAAATTGATGAGGCACCTCTCTTATGTGCTACTCTCTTTACACGAGTCATATTGGTTTTGAAGAAAAAGGTTTGAAAAGGTTTAGATGTTTTAATTTAGAAGATGAGAAAATTCAGAAGGTTTAGAAGGTGTGGTGGATAGGGTTCAACTTGGACCTTTTTATAGAGGATTAAGATATCTCTAATTGGTTATAATTGAGAATATAACCGTTTATGCTCAAAACTAGCCGTTAGTGGCGGTTACGGACATCTGTCGTGTGTCTAATCGTGATCTATAACGGTTATATTTTGTCCGTGTCGTGGTCGCAAAGGCCACCCTCGATCATGATCTTCCTCACGATAGAAACAGAATGTTTTGATATCCAATATTCATGAGCATGAATTGTGTCACGGTCTCGATCTTCTTTATTCTTCAAATTTCTTCAATTTTTAGACTTGCACCTATAAAAACTTAGAAACAAAAACACAAACAAACTTTGTTAAATACAAAAGATAAATATTCACTATTAGACATTGATTTTTCATGGTGAAGAGAGCAATTGAACATCAACATCTTGTTGCTCAAATTTTCATTTCATATTTAACAAATATTTAAAAACTAACAATGAAACACAAACATACAAACAAACAAACAAACAAAAAACAAACAAACACAACTAAACTTAAAAAGAAACACTATACAAGGTTCTAATCATCTTATCAATCTTATAACGTGACTCCCACAGATCTCTTTCAACATCATACACCAAAGTATGGATGTTGTTAATCTTGCAATGAATAGAGATTCGATCTTCCATTAATTCATTCAACTTCCTCTTAAGATTGGCTGAACTACTCCTTTCTTCCCTAGCGATTTCTCTTTCTCGCTTTTTATCAGCTTCTACTAGCTCATCCCATGATTTCCAATCATAGGTTATCCCATTTTCACCAATGCACTTAGTTAGAAATCTGTACTTGAAGAAAATTTCCGTAGTTAACTTCGAAATTTCATCTTTGTCAGTAAAGACTTCTGCACAACAAGGTAATCTCCCAATTTATCCTAACAAATTCACCATAGTTTGACACCCTGTATGCTATCCTACCAGGATCCATTGTGGCAGACATAAGAGTCCCCATCATAATTCCTGATACGTCCACAGGTAAGCCATTCCAAACTGCTTCCAAGATGAACAATTCTTCAGGAATGACTGTGCCAGAACTAGATCTACCAAAAAGTACACTACTAAGATAGAAGTGTAAAGCAAGCAAACAGGGGTCTCGTATCCACCAGCCATAGGTAGATTCCTGTTTGTATTCATCTTTTCCACTAAGGCGATTCCATGTTGGTAGTGGATCCCAACCAGGAAACATTTTGTAGTAACAATATTTTGGGAATCCCAAATTCTGCTCCAATTTCTTCCTCGACAATTTATACTTCTTCCCTTGATGATGAAATTCTAGACATCTTAGCATTTTCCCAAACTAATGATATCAACATCTCCTTGTAGTTATCCTCACTGTTCCCAATATTCATGGAGGAATAGAGAACGAAGTTTAGAATCCTAAGGTAATACATTACCCTCTTATAGATTCCTAGATGAATGAAACTATTCTTATGGATAACATAAGAACTTGTGAATTCTACATCTCTGATGGTTTCGAAATGATCACCTTCCTCTCAAGAGTGAACAGGAAATGGTGCTTCATACCACTCTTGTAGATCCGAAGGAGGAATGAGAATAGAATTGTTAGAGTGTACCATTTTTAAGAAAAGGATTGAATGATTTTCAACATTTAGAATAGAAATTTTTGATTGAAAGAAAAGGAATTTCTGATATCTGAAGTGAAAAGTTTTGAGAATCACACCCTATATGTAGAATTTGAGAGAAATTGTCGAAAAACTGTCAAAACTTCTACAGTTATCGATCACTTCATGATCGTGATCCTAGGTTACGAATATGACTAAACTAAAAACAAGAAACAGAAAGTTTTAACAGGAATTCACGAGCGTGAATGGAAGTCGCGAACGTGAATAGGAAAAATAGAAGAAAATCTTCTATTTGTCAAGAATTAAGATGAAATATTATGATGTCTCACCTCCAAGATGAGTATTTCATAATCTTTTCACATCTAAGAATAAGATTAGAAAAATTTATAATTATAAGAAAATGAATTAAACAAATAAATATACTATAAATACCGTATCTCTAGTAAGTGATCTTTAAAACACACTTGCCTTCCCCGGACTTGATCTTTAGAACGCACTTACCTTTCCTGGTAATGACACCAAAAACTTGTTTGCGAGGTTTTGGCTATACTCTTTTCGAAAGGCTTATCCCCGGCAACGGTGCTAAAAATTGTTTGCCACTTTTCTACTGATAAGTTTAATAACTTTTTCGCAAAGATTTTGGCTATATATTAATGGTGCCGAAAATTTGTTCACGTAAAGTATAGGTGTTGTCAATACCACTTATCAAGATAGAAAAATGATTATAACTGCAAGTATACGGTTGTGATGTAGTTTTAAAAGATATCGATCCCACGGGGAAGGACCAGCTCTAAAGATTAACAAGGAAAACGAAATGAAGAAAATAAAATAAAATAATTTCAAGTTTTGGATAGGAGGATTAGAATGAAGAATGGATAGATATATGTATGGAAGATTAGATATTCTAATATATATATTTTCTTATGAAATAAATATAGCAAAGAAAACATGCAAGTTCAACAAAGTTATTACATTCACTAGACTAATCTAACATAATCGGTTCTAAACACTCAGATGTTCAATGATTCACCGCAGAGCTACACATGAAATGACTTTTCCAAATCTAGTGCAAATGAATCAAGACAATTATATAAACCTAGACAACAATATTACTATGCTTAGTACGGGTCGCTCTCACATAGCCACATTTAGCAAGTTACCATTCCAAAAATGTTGGCTCACTAAACAACGTTATAATCATAGATCCAGTGACTATACACAATCTCATTAAGCCTGAAACTACTCTTAAAGTTAATTCCAAACCATATAACTTGATTAATATAAAAGACTTAACACGAAATATGCATTATGACACATAGACATATCATAAACTTCAAAATAGAAAGTATAAGTAGAGAGAAAAGCAAAGTTGTAAGGTATGCAAGTGAAAGCTAAAGTTGATCAAACCGTATCCACTCTTTGATGGGAGTCATCAATTCCCATAATTCCTGCGTCTGCTTTGAATTCGGTCTTGGCCCGTATAGAACCTCTGCTAGGATGCTATTCTTTGTGAATATCGAACAAACGAATGTTGAAGAACGAAAACTTTTATTGATAAGTGCTTTGCAATTACACTTATACAACAATCGCTCAAATTTGTGGAGAAATCTGGTGATTCAAACAAGAATCAAATCACTTATACATTTTCTCGCTAACACTTATGAACATAGTGAAACTAGATATTTTATTTTCTATCTACACACACTATACGTAACCCTATAATTGCACTCTAATGCTGCACTCCATTGATGCACCAAAATTATAAGGTTTGGAGCCCCATTTATCGAGTTCAAAGGGTTGCGTCTATCCAAACGAAGAGTTGTGTCCATTGGCGAAAGATTATATCACTTCATTGTGATTGGTTGAGAAGCTTCAATCTTATCCACAATGGATAGGCACCTTTTCATGATTGGTTGACTTCTGATAGGTGTCTTCTCGTTGGTAGTTGATGGTAGTTGATCGCTCTTATCTGGTGGTTGGTAGTTAAGAAGATTTGACCAGAAAACAGTCCAAGTCGAGGACCGTGATATACAAGTCGCGACGATGAATCTTTGTTTGACAATTTTTTGCTTCTGAAGTGTACAAGTCACGGTCGTGAATGATTATCGTGACCATGAAATGTGTTTTTCTTCAGAATTCTTCTTATAACTTTACGGATCTTTGACAGCTTCGATCCTAAGACAAATCTTTAAGTTCCAAGCATCTTTTTGCACCTTTCTCACTCTTTTTACATAGAATTCCACTTGATAGAATTCCACTTTAGATCATTTTACTCCCAAGATTTACCTAGTATCTGCATTTGCATAAAAAACAACTACATACCATGTGAAATCTTTAATATGAAGCACAAAAATGACTAAAACTATAATGTTTAGTGTATGAAATTAATATGATAATAAGTGTAATTATAAACTTATCAGCAACCCCTGGAGGGTGCTCCCTAGCTATCATATGGCGAAGGATATCAGGAGGGAGGTGGACCAGTGTCGCTTTATTTTGGAGGGACCTAGGACCCGTGAGTGGTACTCGGGTAAGCGCATCCAGTTCTCGGCGGACCAAGCTAGTGGCTGAGAAAAGCAACCCTCCTACGCCTCCCACCGGACTATTCTGGGTGCACTTAGTGATCACCGATCTTGAGGAGAGGTAGCTGTTCTTCGAGAAGCATGGTGTGAGGCTCTCTAGATCAATGATTACGAGAAGTTCATTCAGGAGAGGCTGCTCCAACTTCATCCTCTGACCCAACCCGAGGTAGCGTGACCTCCGGCACGGTCTAGGATTCAGGGAGTTGACGCTTCCGTTACAGGTGCCAATGGCACCAACATAGGCTTTTGAGTATGAGAGATGTGTTAATTATTGTTTATATCGACCTTGTATATGATCATTTGTCTGTCCTTTTAGGAGGCCACCCAGAAGAGGGCTTGTGTTCCCGATTTGAATGCTTCGGCCGGGGGTACTAGCACGTCTTCTTCCAGTGTTATTGAGGGAAGGTTCGTGATTCCTCTTGACTCATCTTTTTGTTTGATGGGTTTTACCGGGATCGAGCGATAGGTGCATGTTCTCCACTTTTCTACTGATAAGTTTAATAGTTTGTTTACAAGATTCGACTATATATCAACAGTGCCAAAAACTTGTTCATGTGAAATATAAGTGTTGTTAATACCCCTTATCAAAATAGAAAAATGATGATAACTGCAAGTATACAGTTGCGATGTAGTTTTAAAAGATATCGATCCCACAAGGAAGGACTAGCTCTAAAGATCAACAAGGAAGATAAAATAAAGAAAATAAAATAAGTTTGGTATTTTGGGTAGAAGGGTTAGAATGAAGAATTAGTAAATATAGGTATGAAAGATTAGAGAATCTAAATATATAGATTTTCCCTACGAAATAAGGATAGCAGAGAAAGCATGCAAGTTCAACGAAGATGTTACGATTCACTAAACTAATCTAACAGACTCGGTTCTAAATATTCAGATGTTCAATTGTTCACCGCAGAGCAACACATGAAATGACTTTTCTAAACCTAGCGCAAATGAATTAAGATGATTATATAAACCTGGACAACGTCAATACTATGCTTAGTACGGGTTTCTCTCACATAGCCATATTTAGCAAGTTACCATTCCAAAAATGTTGGCTCACTAAACAACTTTATTTTACAGATCCAGTGATTATACATGATATTGTTAACCCCGAAACTACTCTTAAAATTAACTCCAGCACATATAACTTGATTAACATAAAAGACTTAAAATGAAATACGCATTATGACACATAGACATATCATAAATTTAGAAATAGAAAGTATGAGCAGAAAGCAAAGAAAAGTTGTAAGGTATGCAAGTGAAAGCTAAAGTTGATCAAACCGTATCCACTCTTTAATGGGAGTCGTCAATTCCCGCAATTCTTACGTCTACTTTGAATTCTGTCTCGGCTCGTACTGAACCTCTGCTAGGATGCTATTCATTGTGAATATCGAACAAATGAATATTGAAGAACGAAAACTTTTATTGATAAGTGATTTGCAAGTACACTTATACAACAATCACTCGAGAATATAGAGAAATCTAGTGATCGAAACAAGGATTCGAATCACTTAAACATTTTCTCTAACACTTATGAACATAATGAATTCTCTATCTATACACACACTATATTAACTCTGATCTTCTTGCCACATCCACTCTGCATTGTGATACCCGAAATTGTAAGGTTTGGAACCCTATTTATAGAGTTCGACGGGTTATGTCTATCCATACGAAGAGTCGCATCCATTGGTGAAAGATTGCATCACTTCATTATGATTGGTTGAGAAGCTTTGATTTAATCCATAATGGATAGGCATGGTTTCATGATTGGTTGACTTCAGATAAGTGTCTTTTCATTGGTAGTTAATGGAGGTTGATCATGCTTATCTGGCGATTGGTAGTTAAGAAGATAAAACCAGAAAACCGTCTAAGTCGTAACCGCGATATACATGTCGTGACCGTGAATCTTTGATTGGCAGACTTCTATTCTGAAGAAGAACAAGTTACGACCACGAATGATTGTCACTTTTTTTCATAGAATTCCACTTTAAATCATTTTACTCCCAAGATTTACCTAGTATCTGCATTTGCATCAAAATCAACTACATACCACATGAAATCTTTTATATGAAGTATAAAAATGACTTAAAATATAGTGCTTAGTGTGTCAAATTAATATGGTAATAAGTGTAATTATACGCTTATCAGTGCCTCTCCCGTAGAGCTACCACACATTTGCTTATGATTCTTCTGAAGCCACTCATGTGAGTATTTAATTAAACATCTTGTCTTCAACCGTAGTGTAGTGGTTTCGAGGTGTTTCACGTTTTTTTTATCTTTTTGCAGGTTGCACATGAGGAGATGGATCGAGTGGCCAGACATTCCCTTTTGTTGAGGGATATGATGTATCTACAGGATGGAGTTACACGCGTATGTTCCTTTTCTCGACCTGTTATATTCTTGACTTTGCATGAAATGTTATGTTTTTATGTAAATGGATATGATTTTCATTGTATGTTTCTAGGCGATGGCGGCGAGGGATGATGAGTACGAGCAGCGCTACCAGGAGCTCGATGGTCATCTCCAAGCTTTGGACATTCTTCATCAAGACCTAGATTCTCGTTACCGTGGCTTAGCTATTAGTCACCAGGAGTTGGGTGTTCGTTATCAGAGTCTGGACTGTTCGCCACTTTTCTAATGATAATATAAAAGTTCCAAATATGAACAGGTGTTGTCAGTACCGCTTATCAAATAGAAAAATGATGATAACTGCAAGTATATGGTTGCGATGTAGTTTTAAAAGATATCGATCCCGAAAGGAAGGAATTCGGTTCTAAGGATCAACTAGAGTAACAGAATAAAAGAAAATAAAATAAGTTGAAGGTTTTGAATGGTAGATTGATGACTGGACAGATGCATGAATAGATTAGAGAAGATGAAAAGCATATAGATATTCCCTAAGAACAAGTATAGTGGAGCAAAATATGCAAAATAATCAAGAATGTTTTATGTACTAGATAACTTAAAAAAACTAAGTTCTAGATGCCTAAATATCCTATAATTCACCGCAGAACAACACATGAAATGACTTTTCTAAATCTAGGGTAAACGAATTATGACACTTATAAAAAACCTGGACAACAAAAATACTATGCTTAGTACGGGTTGCTCTCACATAGCCATATTTAGCAAGTTACCACTCCAAAAATGTTGGCTCACTAAACAGCATTATAATAAAAGATCCAGTGACTATACATAATCTTGTTAACCCCGAAACTACTCTTAAAGTCAACTTGAATGCATTAAACTTCATTAATATAAGTGACGCAAGACAAAATACTCGTTATGATACATAGACATATCATAAACTTTGAATTAGAAACTATAAGTGGAAAACAAAGTAAAGTTGTAAGCTATGCAAGTGAAACCTAAAGTTGATCAAACCGTATCCACTCTTTAATGAGAGTCATCAATTCTCACAATGCCTACGTCTACTTTGAATTTGGTCTTGACTTGTACAAAACCTCCTTTAGGATGCTATTCTTTGTGAATATCGAACATATGAATGTTGAAGAATAGAAACTTTTATTGATAAGTGCTTTGCAATTACACTCATACAACAATCGCTCAAATTTGTGGAGAAATCTGGTGATTCAAACAAGACTCAAATCACTTATACATTTTTCTCTCTAACACTTTGAACTTAGAAAACTCTAAATAACTTTCACTCTTTATGTATTATCTCACACCGTCGGCATTCACCACACTCTACACCCTACACTCCTAAGATGGTTGATTTGAACTTCTATTTATAGAGTGTGAAAGGTTGCATTTGTCCAAAAGAATAGTCATGTCCATTGGTGAAGGGATGCATCATCTTCGTGTGATTGGATATAAGATTTCATCCTTATCTTCAATGGATAGGCACCTTTTCGTGATTACATTATCTCCAAAAGGTGCCTTTTCGTCTGACAGTTGATGGCGGTTGATCGTTCTTATCCGGTGGTTAGAAGTTGAGAAGAGTTCATCAAATCTGTTAAGATTCACGAGCGTGATATACATGTCATGATTGTGAATGTAAGTTGGTAACTAACTTTTTGTGAAGAATGATAAGTCACGATCGAGATAGATAATCATGAGTAGGAATCACGATCGTGATATGGTTTTGACTTATGCTTTTCTTCATGATTCTTCTTTGCAACTTTACCGATCTTTGACAACATCGATCATACGCCAATTCCTTGCATTCTACACATGTTTTTACACCTTTTTCACTCTTTTTGCATAAAATTCCATCTTTAATCATTTCACTACTAAGATTCACCTAGTTTCTGCACTTGCATAAAAAACAACTACATTCCATGTGAAATCTTTTATATGAAGTATAAAATGACTCTAAACCACATCATTTTATGAGTAAAAATATGAAGATAATAAGTGTAATTATACACTTATCATGGATGCTCACTATCAAAGTCTGGAAGCCCAGCATCAGGAGTTGTTGTGGTAGAATGTCACAGCCGATCGAGATCGAGCAGATGAGAGAGCTTCTACCTCGAGTTTTACCCACTCTCTTGAGTTTAACCTTAGCGCTCTACTTGATAAGCCATACACTAGGCTGTTACTTACCCCTGATTGGGATGCATGCTTTCTGCATGCTCCACAACCTCCACCTACATCTGGTCCGGCCAATGGTGCTTCCGGGAGTCTATATCCCGAGGATTTTGAGATATCTACTATGACGACTCGAGATTTGATGGGTGGAGATGACGTATAGGTAACGCTTGCTTAGGGGCTCTTATTTTTCTTTAGCTTTGTTTTCTTTCTTTTCGAACCGGGTCTTTAAATAGAATTTTCTTGTAGACTTTTAAAAACGTTGATTTTATGAAAGAAAAGAGGATTTTGGCCGTTGTACGCCAGGTCTTCGCCTGTTGTGTTTTGGTTTTATGAATATGTTTGCATGTTTATGAATGCCTTATGTATATGCATGAATGAATGAATATGCTATGCTAATGTATGTGGTTAACGTGTGTAGGAAACACTGGTCTTGAGGGATTTCCTTTAGCTCTTTTTCACCAATGTCAACTTATAATGAGCTTATTATGGCCTTTCTCCGCACCATCTGGGGGCCCTATTAGCAAAGGCTTGAGAGCTTTGGTCTGCCAGGTATTCAATATTTTTCTTCAAGGCCTATGAACACGACCTTCATTCATGCTACCATGAAGTTCTGGGATCTTGCTACCCATGTCTTCCATATTGCAGACTTTGAGATTTACCCCATGGTCGAGGAATATCACCTTATCCTAGAGCTTCCCTTTTCGAAGAACCCGACCCCATTAATCCCAGTGAGGCTGTCTGTGAGCACGGGATTTTGTACCAGCTCGCGCATTCGATGATGACAGCTTTTACGGGATTTTATCCTTGAATCACACATTTTCGAGTATCCTGACGTATCCGAATGGGAATCCTCCTCGTCCTTAATAAATTAATTAACTAAAAAAATACCAAAAATAAATAAAACAATAATAATAATAAAATAATA
>CATIWQ010099781.1:0-35949 GCA_949673415.1 Euphorbia schlechtendalii | reverse complement strand
ACTATAGTTTAAGTCATTTGTATACTTCATATAAAAGATTTCACGTGGTATGTAGTTGTTTTTTATGCAAATGCAGATACTAGGTAAATCTTGGGAGCAAAATGATCAAAAGTGGAATTCGATAAAAGAATAGTGAAAAAGTTGCAAAAAGATGCGTGGAACTTAAAGATTTGTCTAAGGATCGAAGCTGTCAAAGATCGGTGAAGTCACAAAGAGAATTCTGAAGAAAAATGCAATTCACAGTCGCGACAACAATTTGTGATCGCGACCTCTTCTTCTTCAAAATAGTATTCTGCCAATCAAAGATTCACAGTCACGACTTGGATAGTTTTCTGGTTTGATCTTCTTAACTACCAACCACCAGATAAGCATGATCAACCGCTATCAACTTCCAATGAATAGACACCTATCTGAAGTCAACCAATCATGAAAATGTGCCTATCCATTGTGGATTAGATTGAAGCTTCTCAACCAATCACAATGAAGTGATGCAATCATTCACCAATGGATATGACTCTTCGTTTGGACAGACGCAACCCTTCGAACTCTATAAATAGGGCTCCAAACCTTACAATTTTGGGTGGCATTCAAGCAGAAAGGGGTGCATTAGAGTGCAAGAGTGAAATATAGTGTGTGTATAGATAGAGAATTCGTTACTTTCATAAGTGTTAGCGGGAAAATGTTTAAGTGATTCGAATCCCTGTTTCGATCACTATATTTCTCTATATTCTCGAGCGATTGTTGTATAAGTGTACTTGCAAATCACTTATCAATAAAATTTTTCATTCTTCAATATTCGTTTGTTCGATACTCGCAAAGAATAGCATCCTAGTGGAGGTTCTGTATGAGCCGAGACTGAATTCAAAGCAGAAGCAGGAATTACGAGAATTGACGACTCCCATTAAAAAGTGGATATGGTTTGATCAATTTTAGCTTTCACTTGCATAACTTATAACTTTGCTTTGCTTTCTACTTATACTTTCTATTTCAAAGTTTATGATATGTCTATGTGTCATAATGTGTATTTCGTGTTAAGTCTTTTATATTAATCAAGTTATATGCGTTGGAGTTAATTTTAAGAGTAGTTTCTGGATTAACAATATTGTGTATAATCACTGGATCTGTGATATAACATTGTTTAGTGAGCCAATATTTTTGGAATGGTAACTTGCTAAATATGGCTATGTGAGAGCGACCCGTACTAAGCATAGTATTAAAGTTGTCCAGGTTTATATAATTATCTTGATTCGTTTACGCTAGATTTAGAAAAGTTATTTCATAAGTTGCTGTGCGGTGAATAATTGAACATCTGAGTATTTTGAACCAAGTCTATTAGATTAGTTTAGTGAATCGTAACATCTTTGTTGAACTTTCATGTTTTCTCTGCTATCCTTATTTCGTAGGGAAAATCTATATATTTAGATTCTCTAATCTTTCATATCTATATTTACTCATTCTTCATTCTAACCATCCTATCCAAAACCTTATATTATTTTATTTTCTTTATTTTGTCTTCTTTATTGATCTTTAGACTTGGTTCCTTCCCTATGGGTTCGATATCTTTTAAAACTACATCACAACCTTATACTTGCAGCTATCATCAATTTTCTATTTTATAAGAGGTACTGACAACACCTATATTACTTGAACAAGTTCTTGGCGCCATTAATACATAGCCAAATCTTGTGAACAAATTATTAAACTTATTAGTAGAAAAGTGGCGAATAGCAGGCAAGACAACGCTGATTTGTATCAGGCTCATTGGGAGCATTCTCAACATACCCAATTCAAGCACTCAGATCCGGCGATCTGGTGATGAGGAAGTTATTCTTATTCCTGAAGATTGGGAACTCCAGGCAAATTATGTGTCTGGGGAGATTGCTGCTAGTGGGATCTCTTGGGAAGCTAGGATGTGTCATGAGTTGGTAGCGAAGCTGTTGCTGCCAAAGACTGGCTCGTTGACTTGCTGCACTTATTTCGAAAGGTGTGTGGTCTGCCATATGGTAGAGGGTAAGAAACTTAGTTAGCCACTCCTGATACTTCATCACCTGACCAAAGTGACTACAGTCTATCACTATGGTTATCTCATATCTGAGATAATGAGGGCAGTGAAAGTTGACTTGGGCGAGTTTTTGGGGGAGTCCGGTAGATTAATTTTGCCAATGAAGAAGAAGCTGGAGATGTCTCACTTTAGCAAGTTGACCTACAATCAAGTGCAAGCTAGGTACGCCAAGGCACGATAAAAGTGAAAGCAGAAGTGCATATCGAAAGTAGTACCTGTGGACATCAGCAAGGAGGAGGAAGATCCTTTTGTGGCAGAATTCGGAGATGAATCTAGCTCTGATAATCCCCTATCTCAACCATCTTTGAGAAGATTTCTGCCACCTCCTCCTCAGCACGAAAGACTGCTTCCTCTAAGGATAAAGGGAAAAGTCCAACCACGTCTAATGAAGATCCTGCTCAGCACCAACGAAGGAGAATGATTACAAAAACCCACATTCAATGAGAAGCCGAGGCAAAAATGGAAGCTAAGCTAGCTAAGGAGAAAAAGGATGAAGTGGAGGCCAGTGAATCCTTGCGCCAAAGAAAGAGCAAATTGGTAGTCTCAAACTCTTCTGAGGTTCAGGACGAGGCCAAGAAATACAAGGTAGAGGACCAGGATGTATCCAATGTAGTTGAGAACTTGGAAGAACCATTTGCCAAGATGAAGTACACTCAACATAAGCACTCCTCCACCACAAGGCCATTGCCCAGAAATGTGCAAGTGGTGAGAAGCAAGGAAGTGCAGGGGACTCCATAAATCCCAACACTGAGGAATCTGATCCTCAGGAACCTAACATCCCCACACCCAATTTCTCTCCTATTGAGGAATCCACTCCCCAGCATGAGAAACCTTAGGCTAATCCATCCTTGGATCAAACGGCTAACCCGGAGGTAAATAAAACTCCTACTCCTCCTTCTTTTGTAAATCCTTCACCCTTAAAATCTGTCAATCCCTCAGGTTCTACTCCTATAGATCTTGACACATGGAAAATTTCTTCTTCTTCTTCTTCCTCTTCTTCTTCTTCCACATCCTCCTCATCTAAGAAAACACCTATCATCCACATCTCTTCACCCTCTAACACTCAAGATCCCTTTCCCTCTCCATTACATAACACTCCAACCTCAAGATCCCTTTATTCTCAAGCCATTGTTCCTTCTATTCCTTTCAAACCAATTCCTTCTTCTGGAAATACACCTTCCACTCCTTCAAAACCATCCACTACCCCCTTAACCCATCTGGTTAGGGAAGTTCCCAATATTGAGAATACGCTTAGTAGGGAAACGTAAGTGATCAGGTTGCCAAGGTAAATTTTACAACCCATGAAGCACCTGAATCCAGCAAAAAGCCAGAAATGGCTTATACATCTTTCCTCACTCAAATCCGTGAGTTAGCTAGAAAGAAATTTCCAGTGCTCAGAACTAATGCTGAGTTAGATGGAGCAGTAAGCAAAGGGCTACTAACTCAAGATTTGATGGACTTATTTTCTAAGCCCGTGGCAAATTTTCCAGAATTCGAACAGCACACAAGTGTGCCTAGTGATTCCCTTCACTTTGAGGAGTTTGAGAGAATCCAGGGTAGCTTGTTGGTTATTCAAAATCACTTGGCAAAAGAGAGTGCCAAAAGCCTAGTTGATAAGATGGCTTTGATTCTAAACGGGTTAATGGAGTCTGTGGCCCAGCTTGGGGTAGCTACTACATCTATCCCCATGTGTACTGTGTTAGCAAATGCTGTCGTAGGAAAGATAAAGGGTAGTGTGGATGCTGCTACTGAGCAACTGAGTCTCTTGAGTACCAACATGGCTACTCAAGTGACATAGATTCATGAACTCAAAAAGGAACAAGACAAAATAAAGAGGCTTAACGATCGCAAGAATGAAGACCTCACCAAAGAGGTGACAACTACCAAGGACATCAGCCACAGTATTGCGAAGCTTATGGAGCAAGAATCCAGGCTCTTACTTATTCAGGATAAAAAGCAAGACCTAGTCTTGAAGCTGTTGGAAAACATCTCTTCAAAATTGGAAAAGGCCCCTGTCAGTAATCTGGATCCTCTAAGCAATAAAATGGACACAATTCAAAAGGAGATCACAGATCACATCACGGAAAAGGTTGCTTCTTCACAGAAATTCCTTATTTCCGCGATGGGAAAACTCTTTCCTGATATGCCTATGCTAAGTATACCTCCAAGCGAGCCTATTTGTCCAAAGACTAGATTATCAGTTCATGCCAAGCTCGATGAGATAAAATCCAAAGTGCATGACATGCGTAGAAGATTGATGCCCTATTGAGATTGGGAGAACTGGATGGAAAGGATATAGAATTCACTTCCAAAAATGTGGTCGCCATCTACCCGAAAATCTATGACATTTAATCAAGGTTGAAGATTGCACTAACAGTAATGGGCTTCCGGGGCATACTACAGTGTTTTCATCAATTCACGAGTCAAGGCTTTAATCAGATTGCCCATCTCTCAATGTGTCATCATCTACTGTTGAGTGAGCTAAACGATCAAGATTTCCTCTTGACCAAGGGCAAGGAGCAACTTGAGTAGGAGATTTCCCCTGCAATCATAGGCCAGCAAGAAAGCTTCCAAGCTGCTCTCGATGCCTTTAATGTCTGCCTCGATCAAATTATTCAAAGCTAGATAAAAATGGGAGAGAAAGTAGCTGAAGATGCTGTTAGCATGGCAAGTCAGCTCAAGGGATCTCTTCCAATGCACAAGGATCCACAGCAAAGGTTAAGAGCAAATCAAGACAAGTAGAAGCAGCATAGATCTTCTTCTTCCTCAGCTCATAAGCATTAGGCTAGTTCTAAGTAGTTGAATGAAATCTTGTAATAGGATCGAATGTAATCTTAGTTCAGGACATATATTATATACTGACTAAGTTCCCTATTTTATTAATATACAAATCTTTCACCTCAAGTTAAGATCTTCTTAACTTTTATAGCTAAGTATATTTTATGCTGTATATCTAACATATCTATGTAGGAAAATATACGAGAAACTGAAGATAAGTCAAAGTAAGATGAAATCCCAAATCAAAGAAGAAATCCTCTAAGCATGGGGGAGCTAAGATGCTTGAAGAAAAGACTCACTCAGTATGGAGGAGCTTAAGCTGACCAAGGAAAGTCACTCAGCTAAAGGGAGCTTTTACTTTACTTTCAGGTAATCTGATAACACTAAACTATATCAATTATCTTCTTCTACCATTTAGTTGCTATCTGTCTAAAATGGGGGAGATTGTAGAAGCCAAGTTAATAGTACCTCACAATACTCAAAAGTTTTGGTGATAGCAATCACTATGGGATAGTAAAAGATAATTGAACACTAAGAATGCTTTTACTTAGTGTAGGAAAAGTCAAGTGTGTGCTGAGTATGATATAGTTTATGTTATCATCACTTAGCTCATGTTGAGTTACGGTATTACTTATCTAAAAGTAATTATTTTTGCGGTGCTGATTATTATCATGACACGTATGCTACTAACCACTTTTGTGAAGGAATAGAATATTCCTCTATTATATTTCAGGAGAAAAAGGCGTTGAAATTAATAGAGATTCCTGTGGTCCTCACAACATTAAACATGGCTGTACAAAGTTTCAGATATTCCTCATTAGAATCAGAATATAAGGAATAATCCTGTGAAATGCATTATGTATCAAAGATCTCCGCGCACATCCCTCAACGTTATCAAAGTCATCCAACGGAAAGATGCCATGTTGCCTGAAGCGCAAATCTCTCAAAGATCCAGATTGCTTGAAGAAAAACGAGAATTTCGAAATGGAAACAAATAGTACCACAACGTTCAATTCCTATTTCTAAACATCCTGAAATCTATCTCCAACAGGAAGATTCGAAAGATTAATTGAAATGAGAAATTGAAGTTCTGCGATATCCTCAAAGTTTGCAACGGCTACTTCTCAGAAATTGATAGTATAAATAGAAGACTGAAGTAGGCATTCAAATGCTGTGAATCACCTTGAATTTCCTAAGAGCAAAACCTTGTGAAAATCATGTCTACTTTCTAGAAATTCATCAGTAAGCAATTGGCAAGCAATTAATAGTTTTATCAGTTTGTAATAGAGAGAATCACTCATATGATTAACCTTGTAAGGATTCAACGTACTATAATTTGAATTCAGTTCGCTATTGTTTATTAATCTTGAGTGTCAGTTTAGGAAGGGTACCCATACTGAGTTTGAACGGTAGTTAGAAAGGAGGAACTTTCTGTAATAGAGTCTACCCATTGTAAAAGCTTCTCCACCTATTGAAGGAATGAATCACTAGTGGATTAAAGCTCGCAGATGGTATCCGGGGATTGGATGTAGGCTAGGGGCCAAACCAGGATAAAATCTCAGGTGTAATCGTTTTAACTCTAAGCGATTAGCTTCATCGGCTTCTTGCTCATTCATCTCTCTCATATTGTTTATTTTCTTGTCATCCAACTCACACTGAGTAATCTTTACTCAGTTAAAGGTTGAAGATAAATTGTGCCAGCTAAGCTGAACAGTTTATCCGTTTTTATATCGCATTCTCAGCATGCATTAAAATGAAAGATGAATGAGCAAGAACAAGGTCCAAAAAGTAACTCAGTTGACGCATTCACCCCCCCCCCCCCTCTGCTATTGATATTAGCCTGTTTAAGGTTCAACATTGCAGAACAAGGAGATGTTCATGACCATACGAACATAACCATGAGAAGCAAAAATTTAGTATTAGTATTTGTGTGAGGTATATCATCATTTACCTAAACATCATAATAGTTTAAGACATCACGTCTACTAGTCAAACAGTAAAGTAAATATATTTTCACAATGAAAGGTTCAAGGCTTGTAATCCACCTATCCTATGCAAATATTGATTGTATAATGCTATCACCAAACTGAGTCTTTGTTTTCCTATTTTCTTTTATATGAGGGATTGTTTTAATTTTTTTATTAAATGAAAATAAATATTGAAATATAAAAAATATAATTGTGATTAGAATGTAAGAGTTTTTGACAAGTACATGTACTTGTCTTCTATTTCATTTTTTTCAATGAAATTGAAGTTCAGGGGTAGAGCATTAATTTCGGCTGCTCCTTGTCTTTGCCTTCAAGCTTATATAAAGCTCAGTTTCTTTACGTAAAATATAATGAATGAAAAGAAAGATATATTAGTACAAGAGAGCTTCACTTATTCCAATTCATTTCTTCAAAATTTCTATTCTTTAGGTTCTTAGAAATCCATCATCCGATGATACCATGGGGAAAATCTATTTTAAGAAAATCGACTTGAGCCTCAACAGAACTGATTTTTCAAGTAAAAGATTTATTTTGGTATTTCCTTATTTTATTTTTTGTATTTATTATAATATTTTTATTATTACGACTTCTATATATTTAGTAATTCAAATTACTAATTAATTCATTTATTGTGTTTTTCTCTTATTCACCATGTATCTAATAATTTTTACTTCAAATAATTAATTATACAATGGGGAAACTTTATAAATGGGCCAAAATTTGGGAATACTTTCAGCCCAAGTTTTGGGCCTTAAATATTTTGCCCAATTAAGATTCTTACTTTCAATTCATACGTTCCACCCAAACCTTTCACCTACTATACGTTCGATACACAGCAAAATAGTTTTTCTCCTCCATTCTCACTCCCACTCTCAAATCTCACGATCCCACTCTCAAATCTCACGATCCCTCTCTCACTCTCAAAATTCCCCTGCCTATAAAACCTAGCTTTCTGAACAAAATTTAGATAGCCATTCAACTCATGAAATGATAAACTTCAAGAGATTTCAATTCTCAAGTCTTTCATCTTCACCTCCTGCGTAGACTCATAATAGTGATTTTGTAAGTATTTTCAATCTTCGAAACCTAAAATTTAGGTCATTATCGAATAAAATCTATTTACATTGAATTTTCCAATGAAAAAAATAGGAACAAATGGCGCGCAAGATAGGTAAACAAGTCAAACAAGAGACAACACAATCAAAAAAGATCAAAAAAGATAAAGCTCAAGTCCAAACAAAGGAAGAAAGTCAGAAACTACAAGACGTAAATACATAGGTCCATAAAATGTGAGGTCATTATTTGGTAAAACTATACAAAGGAAACTAGTATTTAACTATAGTAGGATAGATCTGTTATGAATTAGTCATTAATAACTAACAGTAGGAAACTAATATATAACTGTTATGAATTTGGAAACCAAATTCAGAAGGTGGTATCTAACTGGTATTAAATATGATTCAGAAGAAACTACATAGGAAAATGGTAAAAAAACTAGAAAACGCATGATTTCAATTTTGAAACTGATTGTAAGGAAACTAATTGTAGATCTAAGTGGAAGGAAAGATCTACAAAATTGTAGGAAACTGGCATATAACTGGTATGAAGATGCAAACCTGATTTAAAAAGTTGTGTGTAACCAGTATCTAACTAGTATGAAGATGGAAATCGAGTTTAGAAAGTAGTATCTAACTGATATCTAACTAGTATTAAATATGGTTCGGATGAAACTACATAAGAAACTGGTAAAAAACTAACTAGAAAAATACATAATTCTAGTGATAAAAAATTAGGTATCAAAGGAAATTGATTGTAGGGAAATTAACTGTACATATAAGTGGAAGGAAGATCTGCTAAATTGTAGGAAATTGGAGGTAGATACACAGATCCATAAAATGTGAGGTCATTGTTTGATAAAACTATAGAAAAGGAAACTAGTATTTAACTAGTAGGATAGATCTGTTATGAATTAGTCATTAATAACTAACAGTAGGAAACTAAAATTTAACTATTATGAATTTAGAAACCAAACTTAGAAAGTGGTATCTAACTAGTATTAAATATGGTTCGGATGAAACTACATAAGAAACTGGTAAAAAACAAACTAGAAAAATACATAATTCCAGTGATGAAAAATTAGGTATGGAAGGAAATTGATCGCAGGGAAATTGATTGTAGATTTAAGTGGAAGGAAAGATCTGCTAAATTGTAGGAAACTAGTATACAACTGGTATGAAGTTGAAAACAAGGACCAAGAAAAGTGGTATGTAACTGGTATGTAAACGGTATAAAGTTGAAAACTCAGAAAAAAGGTGTTTGAATGAAACTAATTAAGGAAACAAAAAACAAAAACTAATAAAATAGGAGAAAGAATATAGGTTAGTTATTGAGAGCTAGTACTATCTAAATGTAGGAAATTGGTATATAACTGGTATGAAGATGCAAACCTGATTCAGACAGTTGTGAGTAACTGGTATCTAACTAGTATGAAGATGGAAATCGAATTTAGAAAGTGGTATGTAACTGGTATCTAAATGGTATGAATTTGATGGAACTAAACAACTGGTATCTAAAATGGTATGAAGTTGAAAAAAGGTCATGTGAAATTGTTATCTAACTGGTATAAATTTGCAAAACGAAAATAGAAAGTTGTATGTAACTGGTATCTAACTGGTATTAAGTGGGAATTTATAAGTAAACAGGAACATAGTATGTATGTTGTGTGAACTTCATATATTGTTCATAAAATATGATGTATAACAATGAAAAATCACACAAAAATATGTGCAGCCATGCAGTCTTGTCCTACCAAGGGGATCAAAATACACAACCGGAGCTAAAGTTATTTCAAACCAACCAATCATTGAGTACATTGTAGACAATGCTCCGAATGGTGTTGTTGATAGAATGTAGGATTCTATCTTCGGGATATTCTTCAAATAAAACACCATGAAGGCGCATAATAACCTGATGCACAATTTACTGATCTGCGAGATAGATCAGAAAAATAAAGATTGCATGTACATAGAGCTTGGTGGTCTGCCTGTATACTATGGGATGGAGCATTTCATACTAATCTCAGGCCTACCAACAACAGCAAAAGACAACTACAAGATGATAAACACCGGTGAATCAGCTAAATTATGGAATAAGTATTTCCCTAGAATCAAGGGAGGCGTCACAAAAAATATGATGGAGACTATTCTGAGGTAGCCAAATTTGATAGATCAGAGCCTGAAAACCTGGGTCGAGGTTGAAAATGATGATGACTACTTCATCCTTGTGATGGTGTAATTCATAAACTGCTACCTGATGGGGAATGAGCCGAGCAGCAAAATCCCACTCAAATACTTTGATTGTGTAATTGGGAAACTACAAAAAAGTAGCTTGGGGAGCCTATCTTACCAAATAACAATAATTGGATTGAAATCACCAATGAGAAGAGAAGAACCAAAATAATCATACGTGATAACCGGCTTTCCAATGGTTTTCCAAGTCTGGTTCTATGAAGTATATGAACCATGTGAAGGTGTGGTGTGTGAGAGAATCAACCTGAAGAAGGGAGAGGAATTCAAGGAGAGGTTTTTCATGTGGAGGCCTAAAAACACAGCTTCGAAAACTGCTGGCATGGAAAACAATCTGTTCAATTTTAGCGCAAATTTGGTAAGTACTAATATCCTGTATGAAGCTTATAAGTACCATTTATTAAAGTAGAAAAAGAAAATTAAAAAAAATTTAAGAATCTCAAATGGAACTAGTAGGTATCTGGTAGGGACCAGTTTCGGTTGACAAAAAACATGTTTTATTTTGATTAAAACAAAATACTATGATTCATTCATTTTATTTGTCCTATAAAAAAATGATTTTAATATCTAACAAATTGACATGCAGATAAAAATAAGAAAAATCATGCCAACAAAGGAGGAGTTACGTAATGTGAAATTGGGTGAATTCAACCCATTCCCTGAACTATTGAAGTTGGGAGATATGTGCTCGGAAGATATTGAAACATAAAAAAAAGTGGAGAAGTTAGAGAACACAGTGAAGGAGATGGGGGAGAAAATTGAAAAACTAGAGAAGAACTAGAGCAATCTAATGCTCGAAATTGCTAAACTGAGGAGAATCATCCAGGAAAACATCCTCAGTAAGAAGAAAATAAGATATGAGATGTCATCAGATAGAGAAATAGGCTTTGAGAATGAGCTAAGTGATGATGATAAAGAATCAGAAGAAGGTTGATCAAGTCAGTTAAACGCCACAATTAACAAATATCAAGGAAACAACCCAAAAGATGTCATTCACCCCATGGATATAGATGTAAGTTAAAAAAAATTGATAAAATGTAATGCTCAAATTGATCGTAAAGAATTGTTTATTTAAAACATCAAAATCTAAAAAAAATTACAAATTATCAAACAAGGGAGAAAGAGTGATGAGGATGCAAGTGAGGATGTGATCACAGATACTACCAAGAGTTTACTGGTTGGAAATGTATCTATCCATTGCTTGATTAAATTAAAATAACCCTATTATGGAAGATAACAATATCTAACAAAACACTCAATTCAAAAATCAGGAAGCAGATCAAGAAGAGGATGAAATAACTGAAGAACTCAGAATAACAGAGGAAGGAAATCAGGTAAAAAAAGAAAAGGAATAAAAAATAAAAAAATTTCTATATGGTATTAAACCTGTTATGAAGCTAATACATGTTTCTTGATAATGAAATCATGAACGATATAAACAAATGCAAGGAACGGATAACGAAAGGACGGAGGAGATAGTCACGGAGGTGTTAGAAGAGGAAGAAGAAGGAGGATTAAAAAGTGATGGATCTAAACCAACAGAAAAGGAGGTAAGAAACACAATCTAGTATGAAAACTAGTATGGAACTTTATATCAGAAAAGGAATCTGGTAGCCATCTAGTATGAAAAATATAATCTGGTAGGAAAACAACATACCAACCTAAAAAAACATTTGATTGACAAAAAGTTTTACGTACACGAACTATTATTTAACAAAAAAAATGTGCTCTTTTCAAGATTTGTACATTGAAGAGGAATACACTGCAAAAGTTGAACTGGATGGTGGGAAAAAGGATCAATTCCAGGATCCCATGCCAGGACAGTAGCAAATAGCCAATGAATATCAATCCCAATAATCACAATAGCCACCCAGAGCCAAGAAAAAAAACAATCAAATGAACAAACATCAAAAGGAGAAATCAAACCTATTTTGGTAAGAAAAAAGAAACATGATAACCTATGTTATTTACATGAATAAACATATTTTATCTAGTATCCATCTGGTAGGTATCTAGTATATGAAAAGCATGCAAATAATTTTTTTACTTAATAACTGTGCTAAAGTAATAATTATCACTACAAATCATTATTACTATTTTGTGACAATAGTTTTATGTTAAAGAAAAATATGTTACTCAAAAGCAACTCTTAAGATGTAAACTGTCATTTTCCCTAGGCTGTTGGTAGTAATCAAGATCAACCAGAGATAATCCCATCCACACTAAAAGCCAAGAGAAAGAACAACCAACAAATGAAGGAGTGATCATATCTAGTATGGGAAGAAAAAACAATAAAATTTATTTATATAATCTCATTTATCTGATATCCATCTGGTAGGTATCTAGTATATTAAAAAAAGCATGCAACTAAGAAACATGGAAAAATATGATATTTAAAAAAATGTTAGTAAAATATTACCTTATAGATTGTTGGTGGATAAAAAAATATTACATTTTATTACATAACAGGGGTTGCCATTTTCTTAGGCTGCTAATAATGAAAGAGAAAAAAAAGCCAATAATCAGACTGGACTCAGAGAACCAAGAAGATTTGGAGAAAGATGGAGGGGTCGTGACTAAAAAAGTAAGAAAAAACTTTAAAACTTATTGAGTTTACATAAATAAACACTTATCTAGTATGTATCTAGTAAGAGGTTAAAAATATTAAACAAACAACCTTTTTGTAGGCTGAAAATGTTGGTGAGGAGGAACAAGTCTTCTCCACCACATTGGAAAATGAAGACGAAGAAGATAAAGAAAAAAAACAGGAATAGTATAGGGAAACAGAGATTATTGTGGAAGTAGGGAAATGTGCTGAAAATGAAGAAATCACTGCTCAGAATATACAACAAAGACCTGAACTCTTGATTGAAGTAGCAACACAAACAGAAATCACTCCCACTGAAGTAGCAGATGTGGCTGATATTAGTACTAAGTACAACCTTAATGACTGGGATTACATCAAAAAAATAACGGAGGAATCAGTATTATCAATGACGCATTTCGCATAGCAGGAAAAAGAAACAATTCAAATAAGTGCGACGTATGCAAGAATGAAAAATATACCTACTTTCCACCTACTAACCCCAAGCATTGATGAATCGCAAGAGAGCAACCAAGAGGTGGAAAATGAAAAGTTTACTACAGTGACCAAAGACAAGTTGAATGAGAATGAATTGGAAGTGGCCAATGCAATGTAAATCCTCTCCGCAAAGAAGGTACAACTACAAAACACGTAGAAAAAAAGAAAGAAATGCAGAATAGGAAACTGGTAAGCAACTAGTATGTAACTAGTAGGAATTGGAAAAATTGAAATAAAAATAGAATTGAATCATTGATAGATTACATGACATGAATAAATGAATAAACATGAAAATTGGTAGCTAACTATTATGTAACTAGTATGAAGATAGAAATTGAGGTACAAACTACTGAGATTTATAAAAAAATCTAACCTATATTTCTTGTTCTATCCTATCAGGATGATTCTCCCTTCTCCCTGGACTCCATGGATAATGCAATACTCAATAAAATAGAGGCCGATTACATGGAAAAAAATCAATGGAGATGAAAAAAAGGTGAGTATACAAAATAAAGATTCAAATACTAGAAAAATGAATGCATAAATTCATCGTTGGATACTTATGTTTTATTTTCATCCCAACTTTGTTGCATGAAAAAGGGAATGAAGAAATTGCGATTTGCAAGCACAGTGAGTGACGAAAAGATAGTGAAACCCTCCATAAGGACAGTTCAAACTCCTCCAGCAAAAGTGCAACCATCCCAAGGAAGAGGCAGGGGCATGGGAAAGACAAAAAGAGATGAAGATGATGAATCACAGCATCTTGCAAAAAGACAATATATACAGCCCCTAAAAAACTAGAGGTAAGAGATAAGAAAATCTTATAAACGAAACCTCCAAAGCAGATACCCAGAAGTAAGTATGTTCCTGATGATATTGCACTGCTTGGAGAAGAATTAAATAGGGATGATACAATAAAAGATATGGAAATGTACCTAAGAGAAGACATGCTCAATTCTAGAACCAAGTAAGTTAACATCCTCATAGATAGAGATTAACTATTCTTTATCATATGCGTATATTTGAATAAAAAAAGAGAAACGAAATTGAAATATTTTAAATGACAAACACATCCATCAGAGAGAACAAGATGTACGAGGGTGAGAAAGATATTATGCCCATGTTCATTTACAAGGTTGCCGATGTTAGAAGAAAAGCATTCTAAGCTGACCTCTTCTTCTCAGGATCCTACCTCTGGAGCGATGTAAGTTAGAAAAACATACAAACTTCTCTGTTTTTTATTAAAAAAATCTGTGTTTAATCTATGTAATAATGTGTTATATCTATTTAACTAGCATGTAACTAGTATTATAACTATTAGGAAACTAGTATTTAACTGGTAGGAAACTAGTATGTAACTGATATTATAACTGGTAGGAAAATAGTATTTGACTTGTAAGAAACTAGTATCTAACTGGTAGGAAACTAGTAGCAAACTAGTATTAACTGGTAGGTAACTGGTATTATATCTATTTAGTAATGTGCTATAAATGTGATAAATCTCCCATGACATATCAACATAGGGAACAAAAAAAAAGTACTTGATGAAAGAAAACTAGAATTTAATACATGAAAACTGACATTGCATATTTTGAAGGGGGGGGGGGGAACACATTTGATATAGTTAAAAAAATGTTGCAGCACATCGATCTTTTGATGTATTACCTAAGAAAGAAAGGTAAATACTGCATGAGGATTAAGCACCATTTCACAACAACTGACCTAGCTTTTGATGGACATATTTTGCTGAGTGAGCAAACAATTGACAATAACAAGTTAACAGATATGCAAGTGGACCAAATAATAAGCATGGGCGATACAATATCATCGCGTATCATGGGGATTGGAGCACATTGTCTTGAGCCATGGGATGGAGTCGAAAATGTGTACATGCTAATGATAGCATGAAGTGATCACTGGATCCTTGGTAGATTCAATGTGAATACAAGGAAGTTGTACATATAAGATTCTACAGGCTACATATCAAACTTCAGTGAAACCATGAAAGTAGCTAAACGGTATGCTCGGATGCTTGCATATTATGTTAACAAATTTAGTTTCTTGCATCATATTCCCCAGGCGCCGCTACCTAGGGTTCACAGCTTTGAAATTGAATTGGTGCAAGGCTTGCCACAACAAATGCTATGGTACGCTAACCACTACTACATTTTTATTCTATTTATATTGAGATGGTGCAAGGCTTGCAAAAAAAATGAGAATACTATAAATTCATGATCTTTTTAACTAAAACTACAGTGATTGCGGTGTGTACATTGCGACATACATTGAGTATGAGATGGAGGGGAAAATGATGCCAAGGAAGATTGACATTAATCTACAGAGGAAAAGATATGCCTTGACCCTTTATGAACATGGGCAGAGAAGTGCACAATTAAATGAAGAAAGCGAGGATGATATTTACTGGGATATGAATGAATTGTTTGGTATTTGACATGTAAAATGCATAGTGTTCAATTGATTTTCATTTGATTTTAATACAAAGTCTTCCATTTCTGGTATTAAAAAATGTTAGCATATATTGGTTCATTTTGTAAAAAAAAACTCATCATGAAGAAACTGGTATCTAAAAACAAGTTTGCTGTGAAAAAAAAACTTATATAAAACAAAAAAAGGAGAAACTGGTATCTAACTGGTATGAAAGTCCTAAAAGCAAGTTTACTAGTGAAAAAACCAACTTAACTTACAAAGAAGGGTATGAAACTGGTATATAACTAGTATCTAACTGGTATGAACATTGTAGAACCAATCAACAACTAAATACTTTGCTTAAAAATAGATGAAAAACTAACTTAATATACAAAATGGAGAAACTAGTATCTAACTGGTATCTAAATGGTATCTAACTAATATGAAAGTCGTAAAATCAAGTTATTATACATATTGAAAAAGAAATTGAATAGCTAAAAATGAGAGAGTAAAAAACTAAAAAGTTAGCAAGAAAAGGTTTAGTAATTTAGGCAATACTTATAGTAGGAAAAAACATGTAGAGTAAAGGATCTCATTTGTGGTATTCAAAAAATGTTAGCCTATATTGGTTCATTTTGTCAAAAAAAAAAAACTCATCATGAAGAAAATTGTATCTAAAAACAAGTTTGCTATAAAAAAACAACTTAACTTATATAAAACAAAAAAAGGAGAAACTAGTATCTAACTGGTATAAAAGTCCTAAAAGCAAGTTTAGCAGTGAAAAAACCAACTTAACTTACAAAAAAAGGTATGAAACTGGTATATAACTAGTATCTAACTAGTATGAACATTGTAGAACCAATTAACAACTGAATACTTTGCTTAAAATAGAAGAAAAACTGACTTAATGTACAAAAGGGAGAAACTAATATCTAACTAGTATCTAAATTGTATCTAACTAGTATCTAACTGATATGAAAGTCATAAAATCAAGTTATTGTACATATTGAAAAGAAATTAAATAGTTAAAAACGAAAGAGAAAAAACTAAAAAGAGAGCTATTGAAGAGAGCTCGCTGCTTAAATTGAGTAAATGGTATCCAACTTGTAACAAATATAGACTGGTATGTAATTGGTATCTAACATGTATTTAAATGGTATGAACATTGTAGAACCAATAAACAACCGAATACTTTGCTTAAAAATAGAAGAAAAACTGACTTAATGTACAAAACGGAGAAACTAGTATCCAACTGAAATATACCTAACTTAACTTAAAAAAAAGGGAGAAACTGATATATACCTAGTATCTAACTGGTATGAAAATTGTATAACCAATTAGCAACTGAATAACTCACTTAATTACAGAAAAAAAACTGACTTAATGTACAAAATGGAATAACTGGTATCCAACTAGTAGGAATGTAGATAAAACAAGTTTACCAGTAACTTAACCTGCAAAAAAATCTAATTGGTATCTAAAATGGATTATATGACAAAAAAATGTAAAACACAAATGTGATCTAAAAAAAAGTTAGAAATATGGTAAAACTAGTTAACAAAAGACATTTTATGGAAAAAAACATTTAAAAAATAAATATTTTATGAAAAAAAGATTTAAATGGCTTTGATTACATCAGAAAACCAACTTAAAAATAAAAGAATAAGAAAATGGCCAATCTACACCCCTACTAAAAAGCGGGATTGTCAAAACTGAAAAAGTGATAAAAAAAAAGGTAAACTAAAAACCGTTCAACTTACAATTCTTCAGCAAATAAAAATTTCCAGAGCAAAAGGCGATTTGCTTGAAAAAAAAAATCAGGCGAACAGTGATTCAACACATTAAAACTTAACTCGTTGTCAAGTAGAAGCTTCAGTCCACAAAAGAAGAAGAAGAAGAATAGACAAAAAATGCCAACCACAAAAAGAGAAGGTAAGCAAGATTCGAAAACCCTAGAAAAACTAGAAAATCGTTACTGGAAAAATCCTTCTAATCATTCTCAAAAACTACTTTTTGAAGACGAAAATGGCTCCAAAAAACAAGAGAAAAGGAAAGGCACCTAAAAATGCAACAGAGAAAAAGGTGACAAGATCATTGAGACAAACCAAAAAGGTAAAAAATTAAAAAAACGTTTAAAATTAATTGTTATTTTAACACATTGTTCGATTGAAAAAAAACTAGAAGATATCTAGTATGTTTCTGGTGGTATTATTAAATTTCCATTAACAAATGATGCAGATGGAACAAGGTGAGACCTTAGTTCCTAGAACACCAAAGACTTCAATTGGGGGAAATGAGTTCATGTGCCTTCAAGCAACGAAGTGATTGAATTCATCAGAAGAAATGTGACACCAAATGTATGGGAAATACTGAGAGAATCAATATTTGGTGAGTTCTTCAAAATGCCAGAAATGAAAGTGTAGAGGACTTTACAACCTAATACTAGGAGAGGTCAAGCAACCTGACAAGGACTGCATATGCATACTGCTTGATAACAAGCATCTCGTATTCACTGCACAGCACTTCTACCTTATTTCTGGACTCAAACCAGAAGCTGAAGACAACTTCAGAATGGAGAAAACAAATGACTCACTAGAGTTCCTAGGCAAATATTTCCCTTCAAAGCCAGCATTCATCAAAGGGACAGAACTACACAAGCTTCGTGAAATGAGAGAAATAGACAACAATGATGACTGCTTCAAGCTGGCGATGGTGTACTTCATATCCTATTACATAATGGGAAGGGACATGAATCCGCAGATACCGCACCAATATTTCAATTGTGTCAACAACAGAACATACACAAAAGCAGCATGGGGGAAACTATCCTTTGATGAAACAATTGAAAGACTCAAGGATGGAGAAATAATAGGCCATTGAATTACATACTCCAGGGATTCCACCTAGTATACCATGTATGGTTTTACGAAGTGTGTGGGGCTTGCGAAGACTTTTTGTGCACAAGGAGGTTGGAGGTTGACACGGAACAATTCTAGTATTTATCTGGTAGTCAATTGGTATATTTGAAATATCCAAATAAACAAAAGAAAAAAGGCACACATGAATATACATAAACTGTTTTGAAAAACTTGCATGTATGACATAGTTTAACAAACTTAAACTGATTAAAAAAGAACCAATAATAAAACATAAGAAAAAAAGGGAAAAAGAAAAAGAAATATATTACCTGCTGCATCATATGCACAAGCACATAAGAGCGTACCATTGTAACATGTCTTCAAAAATGTCACATCCACAACAACAACGGGCCTACAATGCTTCCATCCTTGAATACATGCATATAATGCCATGAAAAAGTACTTGAACATATCTCCATCCATCACAATGTTAAGGACAGAACCAGGGTTAGTTTTTGTAATCATATACATCATACTAGGCAAAGTGTTATAAGATTCATGTGGAGTGCCTTTAATCAACTTAAGCGCTTCCTCCCTAGCACGCCATGCTTTCTGATAGTTTATGTCTGCACCCAATTTGTCCCTAACATCACTAATAATATCTGCAGGATTGTAAATAGTCTTCTCACTCAAATATTTATTCTTAATATATTTGGCAATTATAGTTCTTGTTGCCTGCCTCTTGCCACTATTTTAAGGTCAACGTTGCAAGAGTGATCCCCACAATACTTCCTAACAACAAAAGCTCTATTGCATTTGCACTTTGATGATCTAAAAAACCAAGAGTAGTTTAGATCAATTCATTTAAGGTAATACTACTTCTTGCATGATTTCTAAACTTTGAATTGAAAGTTATTCTTTATAGCATAAAAACTCATCGCATCTTTCAAGACCAATTTGTCCTTAAATACTTGTTTAACCTTCACAATATCAATAGTAGATTTAAAAATCTCTACATTCTCAACATCATCTTCAATGGAATCTTACTCAACCAAGCAATTCATCCCAGCCATTGCAATGTTTGTGATATTCTCAATGTAGAGTTCATGTTAGTCACACGAATCAGGTAAACGATTTGAACTCGAAGGACAAACATCAACATCCATCCAATTGTCAGATATATCAACTTCAACCATTGAAAACTCATTTTCAGGTTCTACATCAAGCACTAAAAAAGAGCAAAATGTGATCAGTTAAAAAACTAAAAAAATTAGAAAAATAATGCTAGTTAGAAACAAGATTCTACAAAAAATTAACAAAAATACAACCTAAAACTAGTTAAATACAAGATTCTAACAAGTTACAAACAACTACAAACTTAAAAACCAGTTAGATACTAGTTACCTACCAGATTCTAACTATATGCATACAAATAAAAAATTAATACTAGTTAGATACTAGATAGCTACCAGATTGTAACTAAATGCACAAAACAACCTAATACCAGTTAGATACTAGTTACCTACTAGTTAAATACCAGATTCTAACAAGTTACAAACAACTACAAACTTAAAAACAAGTCAGATACTAGTTACATACCAGATTCTAACTATATGCATACAAATAAAAAATTAATACCAGTTAGATACTAGATACCTAACAGATTCTAACTAAATGCATTAAACTAAAAATCTAATACCAGTTAGATACTAGATATCTACCACATTATCACTATATGAATAAAAACTACAAAAAAGATAATACCAGTTTAAAAACAGGCTACCTACCAAATTCTAACAAGATGCAAAACATTAGGAATAATGCCAGTTGGAAACCAGATTATACCAAAAAACAACCTAATACCAGTTATATACCAATTAAATAATTGATTCGACCTGATTACAATATTAAAGTAACAGGAAATTTACTGATAAAAATGTAGAAAAAGATAAAAATGCATAGATTACCTTTAGCAGTAGTAGGAACAACAAGAAATTTACTATTAAACAAAAGATAATCAGTCAAATTAACAGCCCTTGCTTTACATGAAACAAAAAAACTTTTTTAAAATCATCAAAACGAAAAGAATTCAAAATTGAAATCCAGCAACTTTGTAATTAACGAATTTAAGATCGTCAGTCCAAGTTCCAAAGTAATATAACAAAATAGGAAATAGATCCATGATATAGAGAGATAAAAAGAAGGAAAATCTAAGAAACGGAATTCAAAATTGAAAAAAAAAAGATCTGACAGAGTGATACAACACTGGAATTATGCAGAAAATCTAAGAATTGAAGAGAGAGGAGACTTGGAAAAACTTTGATCTAGAGAAAAATGGAGAGAAAATGAAAGAAGTGAAAGAGGATTTGGTGGAGAGAAATGCACGATACAAAAAATAGAAAGCAACTAAAACTTCATAAAACAATGTATATATAGAACGTATAGAGAGAAAATTAAAAATTAAAAACGTAAACATCAAAATCAGTTGGAGGGTATTTTTGTAAATAAGTTTCCCAAACCCTACATTTTTTACAATTTCCCTGTAATAAAGTAAACAACAAACTCATTGTGTGATACTAAAATTAATATCAAAGTTAGTACAAAAACACTTGGTAATTTTCACATAATTTCCAATATGTATTAACTTGTAAACTAATTGTTTTCAATGAAACCCTAGTCGCCGACTAATCATCTGTACCCCTCTCTCCATTGGCCTCATGTATACCGGAATATCGTCAGCCCTCTCTTCTAGGCCAGTAATAGTAGATGACAACAACCACTTGATTTTAACAATTCTTCATCACTTCAACTAGCCGAGACCAAGGCTATTCTTTCTTCATCCTCTGGATAGAAAAATCAACAAACTTTGATGCCCCAAAGTCTTACGCAAACATTGTTTAACATGCTCCTATTGCATCTAAGCCATGTGATTCCCCAGTAAGAGCTTTTTCGGATATGGGAAACAGCTACAAGGCTATCTGAGTCTCACAGAAAGTTCATGAGGAACAGCTCCTAGCTTGCCAATTTTCTTTTATCAAATGCATAACTCCAGCAGAAGGTGAAGAATCACGGTGGCACGCAAATTTGAAAAGCAGACTAAATTTGATTTGGAGGAGATGGATGGATTGGAAGCTTATCTCCATTGGATGGAATTTCTATCATATTATCATACCCACCTCATATATTATTCAATAGATTAAGGATAAGGGGAGTTTGAATCTCAAACCTAGAATCATGAGATTCATTTTTTGAACACTTGGTTTCGACCCAACCAATCATAAATAAACCACCTGCCAGGTTTGGGTTCGTCTGATTGGCTTCCCTTAGGAATTTTGGGAAAGTCGTATCTTGTCGAATATTTCCAAGGGAATTGAAGTTTTGTTGCAGTTCGATAAAATACCATTGATGGTGAATCAAGGCACTATCCCAGAATTCTCGTGAATTTAGACCTTAGAAAGTCATTGAAAGATCAAATCAGAGTTGATATAAAAATATATAAGTATTGGATTTTTATTAAATATGAGAATATACCATCTTTATTCTACACAATGCTCTTTTCTAGGTCATGTTACTGCCAATTGTAGGAGGAATTAGGCACCAGTAAAGCATGTAGATGAACCAAGAAAGGAGAAAAACAAAGAGAAGATACAACCTAACAAAGTGGGTCAGTGTAGACATGTTCGGATAGAAGTACAAGTGGTTCAAAACCCTGATACGTCTAAACAGATTATTAACAATGGAAAGTAGATTGTGCTTTTTTACCCAAAACAAAATAAAAAGGAAGTGGAGTAGGAGGTTGCCCTTACCCCGAAGCTTTTTTAGCACCATGATGATGGTTAATCAAGATAATAATTGAACATGCAAACGTTGCAAGGTGGAATTTCAAAATTTAAAATTACCCTAAGGATCTCCTAAGCATACCATAATTAATATAATATAGGTTAAAACGTCCCATAGATGCTTCTAGGTTTATAGAGCTTATAAAAGAAACCTAACATCTAAGTTTAAAACATTACTAGTTGATGTGTGTTTTCTCTTTCTTTGGTAGTGGTGCTCCTAGAGAGAAATTCAGTATAACCTCGTTAGCACGAGCTTCCAAAATAGGATAGCCTCTATGATTGATCCACATGGATCTTCACCGACCAAAACCTCGTTGAGGAAGAACCCATTAGTATACAACAACTGCTAGATCGATTGAAGACCAACCCGAAAATAAACTAAGAAGGCTCACTTTAGAAAAAACCTTCAAAAGAATTCTTTGATGCTTGGAGAAACTCATGAAGGATCTCGCACAACGAACGAAGAGAGAGATGTCAAACTCAAAGAGAAAAATTGAGCTGAAGTGATGAATAAAGAGGAGTTAGAGACCTATATATAGGGAAAAAGGGGAGTGTTTGACTCCCGCTCAAACTCAAAGTGGGATGGGAATATTCCCATCCCACTTAGCAGGTTAGCCACATAGGTCACTAGGACCCACCGGCTAACTCGCGAGTCCAATGCAAGGCAAGCACTTACGAGCTTACCTTGCTACCGCAATCATGGCCTTGCGACCTGCCGCAAGCCCATGCTTGCGAGCTGCTCATGCAAGCACGTGTAGAGCCTGCGAGCTGAAAGCCACGCAAGCCCCACTCCGAACAACCCGTGTTCGTTTAGGGCCACTCGTAATGGGAAAAATCCCTTGCTACGCTCTGTGTAATTTTCCCCACTTTCTCTTTATTCCCTTTAATTATTAATTTGGTTTAGCCAATTAATAATTTTTCTAACGAATTCGACAACCATGTATTCTCAGTATATATTTAGTCTATAGGTTCTTTACTTAGTCCGATAAAGACCCAAAGTGTGTGACCTCATAGGATCCCAAAGTATTGAGACGCTAGAGGTTAACCTAAACTTGGTTTCCCATCCGAGAACCTTTAGGCTCAATGTTCTAGACCGACATGGAACCTGATAGCTCTAGATGATTAAATGGGTTTTTAGCAAAAGCATATGATCCCCCATGCTCTATGACTTGATTCGATTTTGCAGTAGTAACCAATACAATACACTCCTTCCATCAGGTTTAGTACCATCCAGTTTATTTAGCTCGGATTAAGTGTTAGCTCATGTAATAGTCATAGCTATCCTGGAATTAAACTTATCCACAAAGAACACCACTCAACCATTATGTATCAAGATTGACTAGAAATTCATTCTATCAATCTTATAATCTGATCATAGGTTTATGAGTGTGTCACTTCAACAAAGGGCCCTAAGGTATATCTCCCATTATATCACTATATCAAGAGTGATGGATCACATCTTGACTACTAGGCTTACCAACATGTGATCATCACTATACTCGTAATAACCTGTGTCATCCTGATCTCCAGGGTATGAATAAGTATGATCCAATGTATAGCAACTTCTACATAAGGTAACTAGTATCTTAGGTTTGAGGATACTTGTACTACTATTGCAATAAGACATGACACCAACACATGGATATTGTTATTTATGAGAATCTATATTATATCGGCCTCTAATGTATTACCTGAATTTATTTCATGTGTTAACTCAAGGTATCACTTTCAGCTCATGAGATCGGCTGCTTGGATCTAATCCAAGGAGTAAGCCTACACATGCTAGTCTATCTGTTCCATTGATGTTTAGTCTCAATGAAACTATAACTAGGGATATTTATACTAATCATAGTAACACGTATGTGCAGTTATCACACTACATAGCTCCCATTATATCCTCGCACTATTACGCTATGAAGTAGTCATGAACTTTATCTTATCAATGAGCATATATGATACCAGCAAGATACATAAATTAATTAAAAGTACTGATAAGCAACAAAGATTTCTTAATTATTATTATTATTAATTTGAAATCGTTTGTACATTATAGCTAGTAAAGATATATCTCCCTAATTTCATCTAGGGCATACATCATGTCTAACAATCTCCCACTTACACTAGACCCAATTACCCATGTGATTCATACCATATTTGTTAACATGCTAGTCATGTTTATCCTTAGTCAATGGCTTAGTTAGCCCATCCGCTAGATTCTGATCCATCAGGATGTATTCTAAATTTATATCTTTCCTGGCTACCATCTCCTGAATAAGATAGTACTTTCTAAGTATATGTTCATTTTTGTGACGAGACCATGGTTTCCTTGCCTAAGAAATAGCCCCATTGTTATCGCAATAGACCGTTATTGGATTTACAATGCTGGACACCACACCGAGATCACCAATAAATCTCTTAAGATAGAAGACCTGCTTAGCTACTTCAGAAGTAGCTAAATCTTCAAATTTCATGGTTGAAACATCAGTAGTATCTTGTTTGAAACTTTTCCAAATAACTGCTCCTCTGTTTAACATAAACACATAACTTGACTGAGACTTATAATCATCCCTGTCAGATTGAAAACTCGCATCGATGTATCCCTTCAAAGTGAGATCTCCTTCTCCATATACTAAAAACATATCCTTAGTCCTACGTAAGTACTTAAGGATAGTATTAACGGCCATTTAGTGATCTCACTTGGGTCAGATTGAAATCTTCTTGTGACGCTCAACTCATGTGAGTTTTCAGGCTGAGTGCATACCATAGCATGCATGATGGAACCTACCACCGAGGCATAGGGTATTCCATTCATGCGCAGTCACTCCTCTTGTGTTCTAGGACACTTAGATTTAGAAAGGTTAATCCTATGAGACATTGGGAGACAACCCTCTCTTGACTGCTCAAGGTTTAATCTAGCCAAAACCTTGTCTATGTACGTACTTTGCGAAAGACCTAGCAGCCTTTGAGATCTATCTCGGTAGATCTTTATACTAAGTAGAAAAGTTTATTCTCCAAGGTCTATCATGGAGAACTTCTTTGACAACCATGAATTAACTATTTGAAGAAAAGGAATATCGTTTCCTGATGTGAGTCAAATCCATCAAAAATAAATTCCTATTATTCAATTGATTGAATTTTTGTAGTGTTGAGTAAGTAGGGTCGAATCCACAGGAGACTAACAAAATCAATTTTAATCGAATTAATGAACAATAAAAGTAAAAACAAAAATAAATAAAAAGGGGGATTTCAAGTTTGTTTAGAAATTAACCGAAAATTGGGAAATTGAAAATAATTAAATTGTAAAGAGTCTTCCGACCAAGGAATACTTTCAGCTTGATATCAATCGATCATGGGCACAAAACATAAATTTCTTGAATTAATCAGTCAGTTAGTTTAATCATGATAGCACGATTAATAAAATCTTTTCTAAACACGAGAATGATAGTAGATAGCTAAATCATTTACCCTCAATTTTGAAACGCACTTGTAAATAGCTGACAAGGTTTAATTCCAAAAAAGCTTTACGCATAAGAACCAACTTTAATTCAAAACTTTATGATAGCACAAAGAAAAGTAGTAATTCAAATCCAACCATAAAACTTTTAGAAGAATTCGTTTGTTACGATTTTCTATTATATCATGATAGCATAAACACAATAGAATAACATTATGCTTAACCTTTCAAGAAAAACAATTGGCTGGATTGAAGAAATCAAAAGGAAAATAATGAAAGATGTTACCGGTTTGGATTCGAAAACTAATTTCAAGAGAAAGATTAAGAACAAGCCTCACGATTAATAATTAGCCTCAAGTAATTCTCTTAGTCGAAAGAATGATAAATTTAGCTACGCATAATTGAAGAAAATAAAGAAGAAATTGTTATTAAAAATAAATTAAGTAGAAGATAGTCAAGGGTCTTCCTAATGGTGAAATTCTAATCCTATTTATCCTAAAAACAACTCTTAAAACAATCCCAATTAAACTCAAAAACTAAATAAGAAAATTAAGTCTTGCTAAATAACTAAAAGGAAAAGATAAAATAGGAACATAGAATTAATGTGAATCTAATCTGGAAGCCTTTGTCATCAACTTAGAAACATCAGTCTTTAATTCCAACATTACTCCAAAAACTCGAAATAATCAGATCTGATCATCATTCCTTAGCCTGGACTACAGGGTAACTTCTAGAACAGCTTTAAAATGCTTCAAAACGCCTTACTTTTCCTCATTTGTGCCCAAATCAGTCAACATGTCTTTATCTCCTCAATAAGTACAATTTCATCACAAAGTAGTAGTATACTATTCAAACACACAATCAAAATAATACTAAAATGTGTAGAATATGCGTGTTATCATTTCCTATCAGTAATATGTCATCGACATATAATATAAGGAAAACGATCACACTCCCACTAGCCTTCTTATATACACAAGGCTCATTAGAGTTTCATACAAAACAATTCCTTGGATTCTCTCGTCACATGTAATATTCCAACTCCTTGATATTTGCTTAAGTCCATAAATGGACTTCTGCAACTTGCATACCTTTGAGCCATCCTTAGATGTAAAACCCTCAGGTTGTGCCATAAACACATCCCTTTCTAGATTCTCGTTAAGGAATGTTGTCTTCACATCCATCTGCCAAATCTCATAATCGTAATGAGCGATAATGGCAAGGAGTATTTTGGTAGACTTCAGCATGGCCACCAGTCAAAAGGTCTCATCATAGTCAATGCCCTCTTTTTGAATGTACCCTTTTGTAATCAACCTTGCTTTATAGGTAACTACATTGCCATCCATGTCAGTTTTCTTCTTGAAAACCCACTTGTATCCTATGAGCTTAATCCCACTTAGAACATCAATCAAGCTCTAAACTTGATTTTCGTACATAGAGTCCACCTTCGACCTCATGATTGTAAGCCATTTGTCAGATTATGAGCATCATCTTCCATAAGGAAGAGATGTTTATCATCAATGATGAAAAACCATTATCGCTCGGGAGAGACTGGAGCCCGGCCTGACCTACTTAATGTTAGTGTTATAGTAGGCTCTTCCATGCTTACACTATCTTGTGTAACAAGTGTAGGTAAAATCAATTGATTATTTGTTTGATCTTCTTGAGTGCCTAACTCAAGATTGCTCCCACTAGCTTTCGCAAGAATATGCTCCTTCTCAAGGAATTGAGCATTTCTAGAAATAATGACTTTTTGTTCCTTGGGATCAAAGAGGGTATACCCTATAGTCTCCTTCGGGTAACCTACAAATAGACACTTGTCAAACTAGCACCCATCTTATCTGAACTCATCCTCTTTAAGTAAAAAGGACATCCCCAAACTCTAAGGTGAGAAAGAGCAAATTTCTTACCATACCATAATTTGTATAGAGTTTGATCAACCGATTTAGAGGGCACTCTATTTAGAATATAAACTGCACTGTCAAGTGCATAACCCCAAAAGGATCTGCTGAGTTTTGCTTGGCGCATCATGGGCTGAACCATTTCGAGTAGGGTTCGATTCTTGCTTCTGACACTCCATTGTGTAGGGGTGTATAAGGAGGTGTCCACTCGGAAAAAATACCATTACCCCTTAGAAAATCCTAAAAATTTTAGCTTAAGTGTTCACCACCTCGATCAGATCGAAAGGTCTTGATACTTTTCCCAAGCTTTTTTTGAATTTCTCAAAATTTTCAAACTTGTACCTCATAAGGTACAAATAACCATATTACAAGTAATCATTGATAAAAGTTATGAAGTAGACGAAACCCTCACCTCATCAGACCACATACATCATAATTTATTATCTCCAAGGTACCAGTGGCACTCTGTCCCTTTCCTTTGAAAGGTTTCTTAGTCATCTTCCCTTTTAAACAAGGTTTGTATGCACCATAGGATTTCCATTCCATTGGGCCTAAGTCTCCACATTTGTCTAACTTAGTTAAGCGAGTCTCATTTATATGGTCTAGACGACAGAGTCATAAGTATGAGAATTTCTCATTATCGAATCTCAATTTCTTAATAATGTTAATATTTAGAATTTTGGTTTTAGTATCTAGAAAATCAAATGCCATCCATAGATATTCCACAAGCATAAAGAACATTATCACGTTGAATTTGACATTTATTGAATCCCTATGTTGCTAAAAGTGCAACAAAAGTAATATTCTTAGTGATAGCTGGAATATAATAGTAATTGTTCAAAACTAAAACTAGGCCACTAGGCAAACGAAGGCTATATGTCCCTACAGCTGTTGTAGCAACCCGTGCTCCATTTCCAACTCTTAAGTCCATTTCCCTTTTTGAAAGCCTCCTACTAAGATCATACCTGAAGTATTTGCCTTACTTGTAATACCTAACACTCAAAATAACCTTGGAACATATGCTAATATTGTATAGGTATGGTTAAGGTATAAACAACACAAAATCAAGAAAATTTTTCATTCTTCAATTTTTTTTTAATTTTATTTGATTTTTTTGGATTTCTAGATATATACAAGTGCCCCCCCACACTAGAGAACGCAATGTCCTCAATGTGAGAGACTTAACTAGAAACAAAAAAAATGAAACTAAACACATGAACTAACAAACAACAAACAAACAAAAAAAAATAAAACAAACAAACTGTACAAATCCTAAACCTAAACGGAAAGCAGATAATCATTCGGAGGGGATCGATTCGGTCAATTGGTCAATAGTATAATAAGATTCCCATAAATCTCCGTCAACATCAAACATCATCGTATGAATTTCATTGATTTTCTTATGAATCAAGATTTACACTTCCATAAGTTTGTTCAACTTTTCCCAGAGGTTGGTTGCTTTACACTCTTCTTCCCTTACCTTTTCCCTTTCTCTTCTTTTATCACCATCCACTCTCTCCTCCCATGATTTCCAATCATGAGTGATCCTATCTTCTCCTATGCACTTTTCTAGAAATCCATACATGAAGAATATACTTGTGGTCAATTCCGGAATCTCATCTTCATCAGTAAAGACCTCAATGGAATACAGCATTCATCCAATTTATCCTAACAGATTCGCCATCGTACGACACCCATATTCTGTTACTTTAGGATGTTGGGTGGCAAACATGAGTACCTCCATCATTATTCTCGAAACATCAACAAGCGTGCCATTCCAAATTGCTTCCGTTACAAATAATTCTTCAAGAATAACAATATCGAAAGTTGACTTACCAAATAATGCACCACTTAGGAAAAAGTGTGAGGCGAGAAAACAAGGATCACGAATCCACTAGCTATAGGCAGATAATTGTTTGAACTCAGTTTCATCGGTTAAGCGGTTCCATGTTTGTAGAAGATTCCATCCAGGATGCGTCTTGTTGTAGTAGTCTATTGAAAATCCCATATACTTGTTAAGCGCCTTCCTTGTCAACTTGTACTCCTTTCCTTGATGATGATAAACCAGGTAGTCCTTTTTATCGTTCTTCCATGAAAGCGTTATTAACATCTCCATACAGTTCAAAACACTATTTCCCAGGCACATGTTCAAATAAATGACAAAGTTCAGAACTCTGAGATTGTGCATCATTCTATCATATACCCCAAGACTAATGAAACGGTTCTTATTAATAGTGTAGGAACTCTTGAATTCAGCATTCTTGATCATCTCGTAGTGATCTCCTTCATCACGAGAGTAGACTGGAAATGGTGCCTCATACCATTCTTGAAGGTTTGAGGGAGGAATCAGATTGGATTTCCTTGTTAGAACCGTATTGAATTGAAAGAATTTAAAAGAATAGAATGGTTTCAGATTTGGAAATAAATTGTTGATTGAAAAGATAAGAAATTCAGATTTTCAGAAGTGAAAAGTGATGTACATTCGTACATCAACTTATAGAATTTAGAAGAATAACCATCGAATAACTGCTAAACTACTGCAGTTTTGGCACAAGTCACGATCATGACTGTTTTTCGAGATCATAACTTACAAGAATTGAGAAATAAAAAGTTTTTTCTAGGAATTCATGAGCGCGATATGGATTCGCAGATGCGAATAGGGAAAATAGATGAAAATCTTCTATTTTTCGAGAATTTAGATGTAATAATATGACTCATCACCTCCAAGATGATTATTTCATATTCTTTTTCACATCCAAGTTAGGATAGACAAATTATACAGTTCAGGAAAGAAATAAATAGGTATAGTTAGAAAATGTACCGTACTCTGCCAGTATTTGATCTCAAAATGCACTTACCCACCCTGATAATTTGATCTCTAGAACGCACTTACCTTCCCCAACAATGGCGCCAAAAACTTGTTCGCATTTGCCTTCCCCTGTAATGGCGCCAAAACTCATTTGCCAATTTTCTACTGATAATATAAACATTGTAATTATGAACATGTGTTGTCAGTACTGCTTATCGATCCCACAGGGAAGGAATTCGGTTCTAAGGATCAACTAGAGTTACGAAATAAAAGAAAATAAAATAAGTTGAAGGTTTTGAATGGTAGACTGATGAATGGACATATGCATGAACAAATTAGAGAAGATGCAAAGCATATAGATATTCCGTAAGAACAAGTATATGGAGTAAAATATGCAAAATAATCCAGAATGTTTTATGCACTAGATAACTTCAACAAACTCGGTTCTAGACACCCAAATATCCTATAATTCATTACAGACAACACATGAAATGACTTTTCTAAATCTAGGGTAAATGAATTATGACACTTATAAAAACCTGGACGATAATAATACTATGCTTAGTACGGGTCGCTCTCATATAACCATATTTAGCAAGTTACCACTCCAAATATGTTAGCTCACTAAACAACATTATAATCACAGATCCATTAATTATTCAAAATCTTGTTAACCCTGAAACTACTCTTAAAGTTAACTTGAAAGCATATAACTTCATTAATATAAATGACGCAAGATGAAATACTCGCTATGACACATAGACATATCATAAACTTCGAATTAGAAAGTATAAGTAGAAAACAAAGTAAAGTTGTAACGCATGCAAGTGAAAGTTAAAGTTGATCAAACTGTATCCACTTTTTAATGGGAGTCGTCAATTCCCACAATTCCTACGTCTACTTAGAATTCGGTCTCGACTAGTGCAGAACCTCCGTTAGGATGTTATTCCTTGTGAATATTAAACAAATGAATGTTGAAGAACAAAAACTTTTATTGATAAGTACTTTTTAATTACACTCATACAACAATTGCTCGAATTAATGGAGAAATCTAGTGATTGAAATAAGAATCGAATCACTTATACATTTTTCTCTCTAACACTTTGAACTTAGCAAAATCTATATAACTTTCACTCTCTATCTATCATGTATCATACCATACATGTTATCTCATACCATCTGTTGCATGAAATGGTTGATTTGAACCTCTATTTATAGAGTGTGAAGGTTTCATTTATCCAAACAAATAGTCATGTCCATTGGTGAAGGGTTGCATCATCTTCAATGTGATTGGATGCAAGATTTCATCCTTATCTTCAATGGATAGGAACCTTTTTCACTCTTTTTGAATAAAATTTCATCTTTGATCATTTTACTCCCAAGATTCACCTAGTTTCTGCACTTGCGAATGGGTGTCACGATAGTGATATGTGCTTTTCTTCATGATTTTCCTTTACAACTTTGCAGATCTTTGACAGCTTTGATCCAAAGCTAATTTCTTGTGTTCCACACATTTTTTTACACATTTTTCACTCTTTTTACATAGGATTATATCTTTGATCATTTTATTCCCAAGATTCACCTAGTTTCTACACTTGCATAAAAAACAACTACATACCATGTGAAATATTTTACATGAAGTATAAAATGACTTTAAACCATATCATTTTATAAGTAAAAATATCATGATAATAAGTGTAATTATACACTTATCACTTAGCAACAAGTTGACTCTCAAGTTTATTTATAAACTGTATATCATATTATTCTAACAAGTCTACCATCTAGAAAAAATTCCAATAATCATTGATGCCATAAAAATCTATTTTGAAATTATCATACCTATGCGGTAGACCTTTCAATACAATCTGTTTCAAGGTATCATGATCATAAGTAACTCCCATTTTCCTTAACTATTCAGAATTATCATAAATAGTCATGGCAAACTCATTTGCTAAGGTGTCAGCCCCAAAACTTGCAGATAACTTGAGTTTTTCAAGTTCATCCATCATTATAAGCTGCATAATCATAGACCCAGGTCCATATTTTTGCAAAGATCCCTATACCTTGGAAGCATAGTATTGATCATGAATTTCTTTACGAAATCACTGTCTCTTTTATTCTTCACGTACTTATCAATTTGATAAATGAAAGGATCTTCTTCGAGAGTTCAGGATATGGATCATCTAGTACATAATCCAAACCAAGGCTCTTTAGGAACCTTGTCACACACTCTAACCACTCATGAAAGTTGTCTCCTTTGTAAAAATCACTGTTAATCGGATGTATATCAGTGTTAATGTTTTATTCAACCTAGATTTAAGATAGAATTTATTTAAATATTAGTATATGTACATACATTTAATTTAAGGTCTTTAATTAAACACATAATTCCTACTATTTTCTCGATATTCAAATAACCCCTTCTATTCAAATTCAGGAAATTTGGTCAAAACAAATTTTCCTTGGTAGGTAGCATCCATAGCCACTCATCATGACCTCCACTATCGTAGTTCAAGCCATAACAAGATAACCATGGTTGAAACCTATCCATTTGCATCCCATACAATTGCTAATCCATTTGAGTTCTCTTTCTTGAGACTTGCGTACCCAATTGTATGACTCCTCAAATGTGTCTCCAATCTGGCATTAGCTCCAATAATATGGACAACTAATCCATTTTGGTTAAGGCATTAACCCCATCTAGACTCATGACCAAACACATGTTAAGGGAAGGTATGTTGTGCATGTGCATGTGCTTACGTCCGTTAATAAGGTTTGTATCATGACTTATGATGGGAAGACTATATACTGCCTTAATATTGTTGTGGGGATTTTATTGGTACCGTTGGCCTCGCCCTAGTCTAGGTCTTATAAGATGGATATGATTATGAAAATAATAATTCCAGACTATTTGGAATTATTAACTCTAAGGGAACATGCTCGGGACTGGTATATCATAATCATTCCATTATGCCAAGCTCCACATAGCATGGAAAATAAACAAGGTCCATGTTTAAGTCATTGCACCTATGTCTATAAGTTTAATTTAATAACTTAAACCACATTTGTAAAACCATATGCGGAATCCAAATCCTATACTAGAATTCGACTAAGTCATGAAAGTACCTTGGGTACTTTTGAATCAAATACCAATGGAGATTTCTCGGTAAGAGATGCCTCCCTTAAAGTGAGTGAGAAGCCAAGTCCAATCCTTGCTAAAATAACCACGGGCACTTTGATTCATTGTACCACGGACAATTATGATTTAAAGATTTCGTTCTTTAGTTGAGTGAAGTACAGGATGACACTCAAACAAAGCATTTACACTTGTGGTAAAACATTATTAATTTATATGATAATCACCTAGACTAAGTTTGAGCAAAACCTTAATCTACTTATCACATCATTTTCTATAACAGGAATTGAAAACTTAAGTCATGTATAGCATACCTTAAATCAATTCATAGAAAATATCATTTTAACATATTACAATCAATCATGTATAGCATAAGGCAGGCTCTGATACCACTGCTGGTTAATCAAGACAGTAATTGATCATGAAAAAGTTGTAAGGTGGAATTTCAAAACTTAAAATTAACCTAAGGATCTCCTAAGCATGCCATGATTGATATAATCTAGGTTAAAACATTTCATATATACTTTTAGGTTTATAAGCTTATAAAAGAAACCTAGCATCTAAGTTTAGAACATTACCATTTGATGCGTGCTTTCTCTTTCGTTCGTAGCAGTGTTCCCTTAGAGCAATTCGATAGAAATTCATTAGCACGAGCTTCCAAACTAGGATAACTTGGAGCGGATGACACGGAGCGATTGGCCAAGAGCTCATGATCGAGAGGTGCGGTCCACCGGGCTATTTAAGTTGAAAATAAAATGTACCAGGTCGTGGACCCAGTAAGGTTTAAAAGAGAAAGCGAAAACATTTTTAGATCGGTCAAACTCGAATCCGCCATCTCTTAGTGTAGAGTTGCCACCTAGATTAGAACGTCCGGGGGATGGCCCACTAAGACATAGAGATTCGGGTTCGGGATAAGTTGCTTATTTCTTATTAGATCACATTATATTACATCTATAGAAACCTGTATTTCTTAATTGTGCATATTCACACTTATATCATTTTCGAGTTATAATGCATGATTCACGTATGTTTTAAAAGTGATAAATTCTTACATAAAGCGATAAATAAATGCGGAAAAGTAAAGAATAAAATTACATAACCTCGAGAGACGCAACCGCTCGCCTAGTCTATTAATTACATTTCCTAAAAAATAATTGAAATTACGATACCCAAAGGATAAAACCTAAACATACATCTAACCTGCATCCACAAAGGTTAGTACAAGGTATATAGCACAACATGAATATTTAGACGTATGCTCAATTTGATTTTAGCGAGGCCCGGGTGACCTAATTAAAATATCTTCTGTTTGTAATTCTTGTTTTAGAATAAAACAATTTATTTTATTAACACATATGTTGCTCATTTTTATTTAGTGAAAATGATCGCATGGCAATAATGAGTGGTCTGTTATCCGGGAATAATTTTAATTCCCTTCACGGGGGTATTCTAGCATGTATTTAATTACAACATTCTCGCAATTAAATAAATTAAAAGAATAAGTAAAAAGCGTAACATAAAGATACATAATAAAATAAATAAAATAACAATTAAATAAATAATAAAAAAGAATTAATAAGATAAAATTTAAATAAATAAAATAAATCTTAGGTCGATGACTAAAATCCAGTTCGTCTCAGAATTCAGGAGAAAACAAAAAATAATATAACAATAAAATACAAAGGAAAGAACAACTCTAAGAACTCAGAGACTTACCATTTCTGTGCGAATCCACGTCGACAAATCCGCTTGATTTTTGGGAGTGCTCCTTGTTCTTTTTGATTTAATTGGTGAAAATGTATTATTTTAATCCTAAAAATATTCAGAGTTTGACTCTAAATTTGTTTTAGGCCCTAGATATCTGAGGATTTTTTGAGAAAAAATAATAGAGAAAAAATGGTTTGAAAATAATAATGTTTGGAATCCAAACGTGTTTTGGATCCAAATATAATCAAAGAAAATAATGTAAAGGAAATGTAGAAAAAGTTGGAATTATTTCTCTAGAAAAAAAAAATTTTTTTTGCAAAAATCCCTCTATCTTTGTCGAGAGAAAACGATTTTTTTATGAATTTTTCGGTCTATCTTCGGTTCCCCAAAATCCAAAAAAGACCCCCCTATTTAGAGGGGGAATTCACCCTACAAAGTGGAAGTCTGACGAGATCCTCATAGGGGCTCGCCAAACTTTGGCGAGATGTGCTGAAATTATGATTTCTTTGGGCCATCTTTATTATATTTTTTATTAATTTATATATATATATATATATATATATATATATATATATATATATATATATATATATATATATA
>CATIWQ010099763.1:0-40256 GCA_949673415.1 Euphorbia schlechtendalii | reverse complement strand
GGATGCAGGTAGATTAGGATTAGATGTATGTTTAGGATTTTATTTTCCTTCGGGTATCGCAATTTCATTTTTCGGGAAATGTAATTAATAGGTTAGCGGGCGGTTGCATCCCCCGATTTTTGAAGCCTTGTAATTTTATTTTTCGCATTTACTTTCCGTATTTACTTACAGTTTTGTGGATGGTTTATTTTTTCGCTTTGTGGATGGTTTATTTTTCTGGTTTGTGAATGATTTATTATTTCGCAATACGTGAACCATGCATATAAAATCATAAATGACCTAAGTGCGAATATGCACAATTAAAAGAAAATGGTTTTCTGTAGATGTAATTTAATGTGATCCAATAAGAAATAAGCAACTTATCCCGGACCCGAATCTCTGTGTCTTGCTGGGCCGACCCCTGGACGTTAAGCCTCATAGGACTCTAATTCCTGGAAAGAGCTAATCCAGGTGGTGACTCCACACTAAGAGACGGTGGATTCGGGTTCGAACCGATCTTAAACGTTTTCGCCTTTTTTTCTCTTTCAAACCTTTTTCTACCGGGTCCCCGACCCGGTGCCTTTTATTCTTCTTTTTCCAAACACCCCGGTGGACCGCGCCTATGATCCCGCGCGCTTTCGGCCCACCGCTCCGTGTCGCCCGCTCACACCTATAGTCTACTATTGCAAGGTACAAGGCATTATTTTTTAAGCTTTGAAGAGGAAGAGGAGGGTCCAGTCTTTTCTTGTTTTGGCTTAGGTTGTTACTGTTGAGGAGTTTGATGATGTGGATTAGGAGGAGGATACTGAGGTTTCCTTGGAAGAGATCCCTTGTTGAGGTTTGCTATTTAGAGAGCATCTTCAACTACCTTCTCCCCCTTTGTTATCTGGCACTTCACAATTTATTCCAGGCACAGATTAAAGGCATCAAGGGTAGCTTGGAAGTCCTCTTGCTGGCCAATAATCTTTGGGGATATCTCTAGCTCCCACTACTGCTTTCCTTTGGAAGTACGGAACTCTTGATCATTTAGCTTGTTGAGAAGAAGATGATGACATCTGGACATGTGCGTAATCTGGTCAAAACCTTGACAGGGAATTATTGAAAGCATTGATGTAGAGCTCTGAAATCTGCTATAGACAGTGCAATCTTTAGTTGTGCTTCCATATTAGGAATTTAGGTCCAATTGATGATATTCAAGTTGCGGTGTAATCAATATCTTTTACGTCCAATTCACCCATCCTAACTAGAGTCCCAACATTCTTCAACAGGTTTTCTACCTTTGACTTGATGACATTCAACTTTATATGAATAGTCACACCAGTCTCAGGGTAAAGAGATTTAGCAGGAGGTAGGCTTGGAGTTGGCATCTTAGGAAAGATCTTCCCCATGGCATTGATAAGGAACTTCTGCAAAGAGGAGATCTTAGTGTTTGTATTCTCATTAACTTCTCTGCTGATAGTCTATCTTTGTATGGAGAGAGTCGAGATTTACCACAGGCTGCTTATCTACCTTTGATGATATATCTATCAGTAGCTTCACTCTTTGATATTATTTATTGTCATGGTTCATAAAGAATTTAAACATGGTTTCCAAAACCTTCACCATGCTGCAGCCTATGTCCTTAGTAAGTTTGACTTCTTTGAGTAAATTTTCTATCTTCCCTGTCGGTGCTCCTCATTATTTTGGCTTGCTCCTCACCAAACCTATGGATCTTTGTCACTTGAGTATCCATATTAGAACTCAAGGAACTCAGCTGCTCACCAGCACCATCCACACTACCCTTTATCTTTCTTTGCAATAGTATTAGCTAATCTAGTATACGTGGCGATAGAGGAGATGGCTGCCCCAAGCTGGGCTACAAACTCCATCAAGCCGGTTAGGATCACAACCATCTTGTCAACCAAACTCTTGGCGCTCTCTTTTACCAAGTGATTTCGAATAATAAACAAACTGCCTTGAATCTTTTTAAACTCTTTAAAGTAGATAGATTTAGAGGGAAAGCTTGTGTGCTGTTCAACCTCAAGTAATTTGGTCTTGGGTCTAGATGACAAGCCCGTCAATTCTTGAGCTAGGAGAAAATTTCTAACAGCTCCATCTAACTCAGCGTCAGTTTTAAGCGATGGGAATTTCTTCCTTACCACCAATCTTAACTGAACCAAGATAGATTCATTAGCTAAGTCCTCTTGGACTAGCTCTCTATTGAGTTTAGGTACTTCACGGGCTATTAAATTTACCTCAATATCCTGACTACTTGCTTTTCCTTGCTGAGTAGAGTTCTCAGCATTAGGACCTTCCCTAACCAGAGGGGTTAGAGGGGTAGAAGATGAGTTTGAAGGAGGGGTAGGTGTAGAAGAATGTATAATTGAAGAAGTAGGGGGAATTGTTTTGGTTTTCTTGAGTGGAATAGAAGGTTCAATGGTTGTACAAGTGTTTGTGTTTGGGTTTGTGTTTGTACAGGAGAAGAAGAGGTTTAAGTATTATTTACTGAAGAAGAATTAGGAGAGAAAGAATCATGGCTTTTGGTGGGAGGGGAAATATGAATAGGAGAGTTTTGGTTATTAATAGGAGAGGAAGGAATATGAATAGGAGAATTTACAATGTTTGAAAGAGGAGGAGAATTTACAATTGGTATATAACTATCTATAAGAGTAGAAAGTGGGGGAATGGAAGGACTTACAGGAGAAGAGGTTTGAGGTTTTATAGAAAAAATGGGGGTAGGATTTTTAGGAACCTCTTGTTTAGCTAATTGACCCAAGGATGGGTTAGCTTGAGGTTGCTCAAACTGAGTAGAGGTTTCCTCAGTTTGAGTGAAAATGGTTATGGGGATGTTGGGATTAGGAAGATGAAACTCTTCCTAATTGATGATAAGGGTATGTCCAACATCTGCCTCACTGCTCACCACCTGCAGATTTTTCTACAAGGGCCTATTGATGGTAAATCGCTTACGCTGAGTGCCCTTTGCTTTAACAAATATGTCATGAACTTCAACGGTAGCTCCAGGACTTAAAGTGTCTTCATCCTTGGACCTCTTAGCCTCACCCTGCTCCTCCGACTCTTTAGAAAAGACCATTTTACGCTTTCTTTAGAGCAGGGATTCATCAGCCTCAGTCGCATCTTCTTTCTCCTTCTCCTGCTGCTTAACTTCCCTTTGAATTTGGGTTTTGGCCTTCATTTACCTCCTTTGATGCTGGGGCTGAGCAGGGGCTTCCTCGGATTTAGGCTTTGTAGGGTTCTTCTTACAAGCTTTAGAAGAGCCAACCTTCGATTTTGGGGGAAGAGGCTGTGGTGGTGACTTTCTCCAATATACTTGAGATTAGCAGCTTGTCAAAATCTTCAATGGCTTTAAAATCCACCATGAATCCATCCTCTTCTTCCTTTGGGTTGTCCACAGGTACTATTATCAGTACGTACTTAAGGTTTCACTTCTGCTATTCTTTGTTGTACCTAGTATGTATATGGTCATGGGATAGCCTAGTGAAGTGACTAAGGTCCAACTTCCTCTTCACAGGCAGAACAATGTCCATAGTGATGAGGTAACCATAGTGATAGATGGTAGTAAGCTTTGTCAAGTAGTGAAGAATCACCACAGGCAAATTCAGCTTCTTACCCTCTACCATATGGTAGATCACACACCGTTCGAAATAGGTGTAGTTGGATACTAACCCAATCTTTGGTAGTAGCATCTTCACCACTAGTTCATGGCGCTAAGGTGCTGCTGCTTGATGACCCTATGCATGGTCCTATTCCTTAGCAAACCCTCATAATCAACCTCATAGATGGGTCCAAACTCCAAATCATCCACCCAATCCATCTTAGTGAGAAGGGTTCTTTGTCCTATTCCTTAGCCATTGCCAAAATGATCTTCATTATTGTTGTAGCATGGTGCTTGAAGGTGATTCTTGTAATCGTTATTAGAGAGAAAAATGAAGAAATTAAAAACCTCCACACCCCATGTCACGTGGCCGGTGCCTCATGGTAATCGGGTGAGTCCAAAAAACATCATCTGCTCACATTTGCAACTTCGTTAGGGATCATTCTTCTTTTTAAACATAAAAGTTTAAAAGACTTTGATGAGTATTGAAAATTCATAAAATGATCCCCCTCTAAAATATTTAACCGAAAAGCATATGCATTAGATGGATTAGCCTTAAGGTTAGGGTGCCCTATTTTCACCGTGAAATCATGAAAGTATCACTTGTGACCTCATGGGCATCGAGGATACCTAGTGTGTGGATCACTTGTTGCCATATCACATGTACCTCCCTTGTTCGCACCTATTAAAGGAGAGACTTAGAGTGTATCATAGTGCAACAAGAACCTTCTACATGAACAACCCTAGTGAATAAACTCATATAGCATCACCGTAGTAACTTCCCTTAGGTTTAGCAAAACATCTCTATGTGCATCGTGTAGGTTCGCTCCTTGACATCCTCATGGTGTCAAAATGATATTAGTTTAGATTTAGAAGCTGAACCCTTTATTCCATGGTAGGCGTATGGTTGGATGAATTGTATATTGCATGCATGCTATGTGCTATGTGAAATAAAACAACATCTCACACCATGTATATCATACTAATTATATTCTTTAGTATAGACACTAATTCATGTACACACCCTTTTATTAGTTTAAGGTTTTAGAGCGCTCATGAAGTACCATGACATGACAAATAAACCTAAAACATCATGATATACCCCAACGGTACTTGTTAATCATAAAGACCATCGAGGTTACATCACCTTAGGGAAAGCATTAAAACATCATATTCCAACATTTACGATGCCCAATAGGCATACAACCCTCTACCCAATTTGAGTTCAGTACTCAACTCTTTCATTTTGTCACATCGATGATACCTAATAAACATCAACATTAATTCATTCATTTATCACAAGGGTATAACACATTATCTTACCTGAAAATAAAGTCCTCATTTAGTTGTGATATAAGGATGTGACTATTGTAATGCTTACCACTCTTTATCATCTTATATTAAGTCAAACAAGTTCATTTCATTTATTCCATTGAAACTTAATCTTTTAAGAGACCACATTGATCTCTTGACCAATAATAAGCTAAAAAGAATCATTACATTTGCTTCATTAGAATTCGACAAAACTTCTAGGAGCCAGAAACTCAAAAACATCAACATATGCATAATTTGATTCCTCTTGTTTAACATTCAATGTGGGTGCGTCCTAATGAGCATCTCATTCGATTAATCATCATTCAAGAAGATAGTTCATTCTTGTTTACAAGTGAGAGGTCAATGTCAAGTATCAACCAAGTAGTAAATTTTTTTACAGTTCAACACCATAGTTAGTCTGATGGAGAAGTAGTAACCGTTAAATTCTACCAAACCTAATCAAAGGGTAGGTCTTTCGCTCAGAAATGGGATAGAATCTTATGCTTCGTTGACTAGGATACTCATTAGTCCACAATTCCATGTAGCCCTTTAAGCTTTCATGATGGCTCTTCTCTCCGAGGAGAGAAACTAAAACCAAATTTCTGAATCCGAGCTCCCTCAGGCTAATGGGTCCAATCCCATTACTAACTACGGGCCTGCTTCGTCTCTACAAGAAAATCTCGATTCTTTGTTGCATAATGGAAATCAGTTTAACCTAGTAGTTGACTTGGGGTAGTTTGGTCGCTTTCTCTAGGGTCAGGGTTTAGGTCAAGCGGGTTGATCAATGATGAATCCCTCTAGCTTCCATTACAGTGAGCTTGGGTGAGCCGCGCTCAATGTTTTCTTACAAAAGGTCTCCAGATCTACTATCAAGCTAGTGAATGTCAACACTTTCGTTCTTCGTCTACCTTTTTTAGTATAGGGTCTCAACCACTCTTCCCTGCCATTAATGCATAGTGATATCAAGGGTTCACTTCTCAACACTTATTATTCCCCATTCAAGGGGCATCTTAGTTTTAAATTCTTACACCAAACCAACTACTTTTGGGAGTTAGTTTCAGGGTTACCAACAACTCCCGATTCAGTTATAGTAGTAGTGTCTCCTAAGGGAAATTCTCATGTACAACCTCTTATTTATAGGCCTGCCATTATCGAAGCTCTAAACTCTGATCCATTTGGTCAAGGGGTTGAGGGATCAGTTCCTTACGGACTCTCCCCTGAATTGGCATGTTTTTGGCAATAATTCCTAGCCACTCAAACTAATCCTCAGTAATCCTATCCTAAGTTGGCTATTACTCCTCGAGATGAAGATGGGCTCCCAAATAACTTTGTGATGCCCGAGCTACTTCGTTACAAGGGGGTGGGCGATCCTCGCTCGCATATCAAAGAACTATCAAACAATCATGAGTGCTTGGAAGTTAAGTAACAAGACTCTCACCCAAATGTTCATAACTATTTAGGGGAATCTGGCCGACGACTTGTTTAACAATTTGCATGATGAAATAGCAAGTGACTGGCCACCTGTATGAGGTTTTCATTTAGCAGTATGGCTTTAATAGCCAAATGAAGACTATGATCCAAAATCTTTAGGCCGTAAGGCAAAGACTTGGAGATACTTTTAAAGCCTACTATGGTAGGTGGATGGCCTTGCAGGTCCTACTCAAGGATTGTTTCAACATTCCTGAGATGATAATCAAACTGCTTGATGGAACAATACCATTTTATAGTATGTAAATTGTAGCCGATAAATTCTCAAGTTATAATGAGGTCCGTGTGAAAGTTGAGAAGCTTGAGAGGATTCACGGGTTAGAGTCGAGACTAGTAAACAAAAGACTTGGCACGGAAAATCAAATGAGGTATCTGTCACCGCTCTCGCACCCACAAAACCTAAGTAGTATATCCATCAGACTACAATCCAAGTTATGCAACAATTGGTGTTTCTATGGTCAAGCCTACCGTGGACGTTCACCAAGGCATCTTTCCTTGTATCCTAAACTTGCCAAAATTGTTCGCTAAGCTTTGTGAGCTCAAGTTCATTGATAATCTCAAACCTTTTTCCCCTTCGAAGTGGAATAAGTTGAAGAATTTCTACACATATCATGTGGCTCAAGGCTACCCACTAATAATTATGAGTTCTTTTTGTGCAATATTAAAAAGCTAGTAGGGGAGAAAAAGATCCACCCCCCAGTGTGAGTGCATGATGTTCAACCCACACGGTCACCGTGAGGCACCGACCCTGAGAGAGATAGGGTGTGGGGCTTTTTTAAAAAGAAAATTGAGAATGGTGTTTCCTTTTAAAAAGATATTGCTTGAAAATTATTTTCAAGTTAAAAGACTCGAGATATAAATCTCTAGTCTATGTTATAGAGTCGCCACCCGGATCAGCTCTTCCAGGAAAATTTTGTATAGCTTAGATTCATTTGCCTAATCCATACCATAAAATAGAGATTCGGGTTTAGATGAGTTACTTACTTTATCTTCATTTGAGTTAAAGTACACTTAAGCTAGAAACCAAGTTTATAATATTCGAACTAAACTAGATATTTTCGGTTTATGTTCTAGTTTATCGCAGATGCATAAAGTGGTAAGTAAATTGTGGAAAGTAAACACGTAAGAAATTTAAATACGCCTAATCTATGGGGGGGATTAATTATCATTAGGATGGGGGTTCACAAATTGCCTAAATACATTGAAATCTAAGGGATACAATCACCTAAAATACATCGATACCTAATAAATATTACATTTGATTTTAATATTAAAAGTGATATCTAAAGGAAATTAAATCCTAACATTCATCTATCCTAAACTACCTACATCCACATAGGTTAGCACAAATATGGCACATCACATGTAGTTGCAAATATGTTCATTTTGATCTTTTGCGAGACCAAGGTGGCCTAATTTAAAACATCGAGAGATTTGAAATTTCATTTATGTAAAAGGGGTTCATTTTATACACATATGTTATTTAACTATTTTATTAATAAAAATGCCACATGTGAATATTTGTCCGGTTGGTTATTCGAGAACTTCAGTTCCCTTCGTCAGGGTTCCTAATGCATGTCACAATAATATTGGTGAAAATAAATCTAAGTCTAAATATACAAATAAAATGGCGTTATTGAACCCGTTCCGAAAGGGAAATCGTTAAAGTTTGTAAAATAATATCCTTGTAAAGGGAAACCAACTTCAACCGCTCAAACACCTTTTGGAGAGAATTCGGGTTTGTAAAATCATCAAACATACAACTTATGTTACTTAAAAACTCAGATTTCATCTTTGAATAATCCCCACTAATCCTCCTAAACATAAAAAAGAGTTTGAAAATTTTTCGAACATTCTGCCTGGAATGCAATGCCATTAACGACATTGCTTAACGACATCAATGATATCGTTAACGACATTGAAATTGTTAATAGCATTATAAAGACAGAATAGTCCTCCTTGTTCTTTGGTTCAGTTTGTAATTTTGTCAGAAAATGAAGAGTAAGGGTCTACTCTTTGAAGGGAAATAGAAATTTAAGAATGTAAGTCTTGACAAGAGGAATAAAGGAAATAGAAATCCTCCTTCTTAGAGTTTAGACATTGAAAATAACAAAAGTTATATAACTTGTGAAAAATGAAAGAAGGAGATAAGTATCCTTTATGAGTGAAGATACTTATCAAGAACACTTATACCAAGTTCTATTGAGTTAGAACTCAATGTAAATGATCAAGAAAATTCTAAACCTCAAAGCTTGCTTAACTTCTTTACACCACTCAAATTTGTTTAAATGAAGACTAAACATCAAGCTTGCTTAAATAACTCCCAAAATGCCCCAAGTTCATGTCCTATTCATGACCTTACATGCTCTAATTCTGGAATTAGAAGTTGCTATGAGTTAAAAGACTTAAACTTAGCTTCCTAAAGGTTCAAGTACCCCAAGAACACCTAAAAACACATAAGAACACTAGAAATTTGAATTTTCCTTAGAGCTCTCTTTGATGATACTTCTTTGCATGAAAAAATGAGCTCCCCCCTTTCTGAAAATCGGCTCTCTCAACTTAAAGATCTCCATTCAATCCAAAGTCAACATGGCTTAGCTTAGGCCATGCTTTTGCTTTTCACTTTTGGCCTTTTGTCAATCCAAATGCACATGTTGGATGAAAAGTGTCCCGGGTAAGGTGGGGGGTGGTGTTGTAGAAGAAAATCCGAGCATGTGGGCAATGACTACCTTTTTGGCTAAAAATTGCAGAAAGTGCAATTTTGGTTATGCTGCAAACTTGATGTCGTTAACAACATGAGGTAATGTCGTTAATGACATCAATGATGTCATTAATGACATGGCCATATCGTTAATGACATGGCATTCCTAGGAAGGCTTTTTGCATTTAAAGTGGGCTTTAATGAAGGGAAGGCCCAAAAAAATAATGCATATTTTCTTCGAAGATTTTTCAGGACCTTGCAAAATGTAGAAAGCTAACAAGGAAAAAATTACAGCTTCATCATCGAACTCATAATTCAGGAGCAAAATTCCATGCTCATAGGCTACCCCTCGTGGGATCACTGCTGATATGAGATCAATATGGTCTCATGATTGGAAGAGTAGTGGGGTTTAGAGATAATACCTGCTCGGTCGCAGTTGGCACTACTCAAGATGGAAATTTCATGATGATCGGGTGTGAAACTATTAGGGAGTCCTCTCTCCATGCCCCTTGCGAATCGCCCATTCGAAAATGATTGCCCCTTGAAGATTGACCTTTGGTTTGTTGCTACTACTAGAACCATTGGGGAAAGAATGCTAGCCATGCATCTTCGTTCTTCTGGTTGAGAGTCCCATGCGCAGGCTATAGAAAGTCCATTTATGATGTGAACCGCAGAGAGTCTGCTGACTGTAAAAAGTCAGGAAAAGGTATGAACTGTAGAAAGTTCACTGAATGTAAAAAGTTAGGAAAGAGGCAAACTATAGAAAGTTCGATGACTGTAAAAATTCAAAGAAGAGCGAACTGTAGAAAGTTTGTTAATTGTAAAAAGTTGTAAAAGATGTGAATTGTAGAAAGTTTGCTAATTGTAAAAAGTCAGAAAAAGTCACGAACAATAGAAAGTTTGTTTACCTGTAAAAAAGTGAAAAAAGTTGGTGAAAATGCAAGTCATGAATGGATGTTTTAATTCCTTGATTGAGATTGTTGAAATCATAAATTTTTCCCCTTCAATCAAGAATTAAAATATGAATGTGTGTTAATTTCCTCAAATCGCGTGACCGAGTTTTGAAAACATTCTGTTACGTTTTGGAAGTTGGTCAAATGCTTTTGTGACTTTTTATATAGTTAAAATACATTATAAATGAATTGTAAGGGGTTAAAATGAGTTTGGGCTAAAAATTGAAAGAAAATGGGCTAGGCTAAGCCCATGTCGTTAACGATATAAAGAATCTAGGTTAAAAAAATAAAACCTAATTTTTTTCTCCCCTTCTCCACTTTGCTGAAAAATAGCCTATTTTCTCCATTTTCTTCTTCAAATCCTCAGATAAGATGTTGTGAAAGATCAAGTCTCGCAGCCCAAAGGTTGTTGTTTCATCTTCTCTCAATCCTCATCCCATAATCCCGAACTTCAGACAGTGCTCCGTGGCGGAAGCATACTACTTCGAGGGGGGAGATGATTTTGTTGGGTTCTCACCATTCTCCCATCAATACCTTGTGCCCCAAGCTCGAGGAACACGCCTCCATGGTCCAGGTAACCCGAAACTCCCTTGAACTTGAGTTTTTTCCAGTTTTTGATTTGAAACCTAGGTTTTTTAATTTCATGAAAAGGCATGTTTTATGTGAAATTGATGCATGATTAGGCTTTATTTATCAATTATAAGTAGTTTATGATGCCTTGGAACCAAATGCAGTGGATTTTGTTATGAAAAATTTAGATTTTTGGGGAAAGAATCGTGACAGAAACTATTTTTGTTTCAATCATTGCAATGTCATTTACGGCATTTCCAATGCCGTTAATAACATGATGGAAGCAGAAATGGACTCATAAAAAACATCTCCCAAGCACTATTTTAGCATAGTTTAAGGTTTTCGAGGACCTGTAGGTTTGAAATTTTGATTTAGAAGCGTGTTTATGATGAAAAAAGATACAAAATCGTGTGTCGGCTTTGTGATTGACTTTGGTATTGTGTCTACTTGTTTCTGTAGCCACAAACCTATACTAACGTTTTTGGTATAAGGGCTATTAGGAGGTGGTGGAACCACACAGACGGGGAACCCGAGCTCCGAGATGACATCGACACTAGTAGCTTTGGTGAGTTTGTGTGGATCATGCCAATGCATAATTATCGCACTATACTTGCACCGCCTTAGTTGAGCGGTGGTTAGAGATGAATCATACCTTTCACTTATCGGTGGGGGAGCTGACCATCATGCCGTTAGATGTAGTAACCATGACCGGGCTATCCGGGCTCGGAGGGACCATTCACTTCGACGTGTTCATGGATCGGTTCTCCACTTTGTACCTTTTGTAGGAGCTATTTGGCGTGACGCCTTGAGCGGAAAGCTCTCTTATAAAGAGCTTTACTATTACTTGTGCTTGATGGATGTGGTACCGGTTGGTTCGTGGCCCCAATGCATCCGATCCTTCATCATTTCCCTTCTCAGGGTCTTATTCTTCCCGGAAACGTCGAGCAAGATTTACTATGGGTTGATATCTGCCATTGAGGACCTAGCGGTGGTCCAAGTGCAGAACTAGCCTCAAGACATTCTAGGCCAGCTGTACCATGGCTTAGATTACGCAGTGGGGGTACATGACAAGGCCTTCAAGATGAGTCATGTTCTGCTCCAGATAACTGATGTAGATCTTCTGTATTTAGTTCTTTCATAATTTTTGCTACTCCGTTTGACTTTTTACTTCTTTTTGCAGGTCCGAGCCTTCGAGTACCACATCCCCCTCACCTGGTCTTCAAGACCAATCTGGTCCAGCATTTCCTAGCCATCTAGTACCGGCAGATCTGTGGTCTCCGCAGGTGGCGGATCGCATATTGGGAGTGCCTTCTCCATGTGGTGATCGAGCAGGTATCTAGTCATTTCACTAAGAAACTTTGTTATTTCTTTATTTTGATAATCCTGTTGTAAAAATGCACTCTCTTCTTGACGTAGATTACCTCGAACCCATGGACCAATGTCCCAAATTGGGAGGTGGTGGTGAACACAAGGATAGTCATTGATGATCATCGGCTGGTGCTAGAGTGCCCCCTTTCCCTTAAGTGGTATCTTAGGGAACGGGTAAGGGATATGCGATCCTCCATGATAAATGAGCTACCCATTCCTCCTCATCCTCCCACCAGTGTCTTCTGGCCAAACTTAAAGATCACTTCAATGGAAGATCGAGCAACCTTCCTAAATGGGGATGGTGCGACAGCTCCTTCCATCGACGGGACTACCGTGCGCATAAACTCTTACCACCTTACTTGCACATTTTTCCTCTACGATACTGAGGATTAACATCACCGGAAGGTGAAAGAGATGGTAGTCGGGGACCTCTTAGATGATGAGGACATTGAGGCACATCTTGGAGGAGGTGGTGGAGTCGATGGTCCAAATGGCAGTCCAAGCCATGGTGGTGATGCTGGTAGCGGGGGCCACGATGGTAGTGGTGCCGGTAGCGGGGGTTACGGTGGAGATGGTAGTGGAGGCTATGATGGTGGTTGCATGAGTTCTTCCAGTGTATGAATCACCTTTAAATTTGATTTCTTTTAACTTTTTTCTACTTTTTGTGTGCTTACTTTTGGGGAAATATGCTGGTATGGGGAAGCGAGCTTGAGCAAATAGGGTAGATTCGCAGGACTGGGCTTATCACGTGCCTGGGTTCGTGGAGGGTCATCTCACCACTCCACTAAAGATAGTCTTCTCCCTGATGGTGAGGGTGGGGAAGCGGCAGACTCACATGCTGCCCCAAGCTTGTACACCCTATCTTTCGCTTTTAAGGATACTACCCATGTGAGTCTTGTTAGACTTGATATATGTCCTAGAGGTTGTTAGGGTAATATATCTTAATTAGTTATAATGTACAAACAGTTTTGAATTATTAATAATAATAATTAAGGCATCTTCGTTGCATATAAGTGTTTTCAATTTGTTTATGTATCTTGCTAGTATCATATATGTATAGTATTATATATGTGGGCATTGATAAGAGAAAGTCTATAATTACTTTAGAGTGTAAAAGTGCAGGGATATAGTGGGAGCTATGTGGAGTGAGAACTTCACATACGTGTTACTATGAATAGTTTAAATATCCCTAGTTATAGTTTCATTGAGACTGGACATCAATGGAATGGATAGACTAGCATGTAAGCTTACACTTGAATCAGATCCAAGCAGCCAATCTCACTAGATGAAGGTAGTACCTGGAGTTAACACATGAATGTATTCGGGTAATACATTGGAGACTGCTATAAGATAGACGCTTGGAAATAACAATATCCATGTATTGGTGTCATCTAGTATTATAGTAGTAGTACAAGTATCATCATACCTGAGATACTAGTTACCTTCTGTAGGAGTTTCTATACTTTGGGTTATACTTATTCAGACCCTAGTGATCAAGATGATACAGGTTATTATGGGTATAGTGATGATCACATGTTGGTAAGCCGAGTAGTCAAGATGGGATCTATCACTCTTGATATAGTGATATAATGGGAAATGTACATTTAGGCCCCTTGTTTAAGTTACACACTCATGAACCTCTGATCAGAGTATAAGATCGATAGAATGGGTTTCTAGTCAATCTTGATACATAATGGCTGAGTGGTGCTCTTCGTGAACAAGACTAATTCTAGGATAGCTACGACTATTCCATGAGCTGACACTTAATCTGAGCTCAATAAATAGGATGGTACTTAACCTGATGGAAGGAGTGTATTGTATTGGTTACTACTACAGAATTGAATCAAGTCACAAGCACATGATGTTCCAAGTATCGAGGGATCATACGCCTTTGCTAGAGAGCCCATTTAATCATCTAGAGCTATCGGGTTTCATATCGGTATAGAATATTGAGCCTAAAGGTTCCTAGATGGGAAGCAAAGTTTAGGTTAACCTTTAGCGGCTCAATACTTTGGGATCCTATGAGGTCACACACTTTAGAAGAATTATTAATTTGTTGGACCAAATTAATAGTTAAAGGGAATAAAGAGAAAAATAGCGAAAATTGCATAGAGCTGAGCAAGGGAAATTTTCCAATTACGAGTGGGACCCAAACAAACACGGGATGTTTGGAGTGGGGTCTACGTGGCTGTCTTATGAGCTGAAAAGCTTGTGGGCCTACCATGCAAGCCCGCTTGCACGCAGAGCACGGGTTGCGTGCAGGCCTAACCTGCAGCACAAGGAAAGCCCTCTAGGCTTGCCTTGTAGAGGCAGCCACGGTTAGCCCGTGCTTCCAAGTGACCCGCATGTGTGATGGGAATATTTCCATCCCACATAGATTTTTAAGGGGAGTCTAATACTCCCCATTTTCCCTATATATAGGCCTCAAGTATTCTTTATTTTACAAACACAAATAGTTCAGCTCAACTTTCTCTCTGAGTTCAACATCTCTTTCTTTGCTCGTTGTGCCAGATCCTTCATGAGTTTCTCGAAACAACGAAGAATTTTTTTGGAAGGCTCTTTCTATTTGAAGAGAGCCTTCTCAATTTATATTTTTGGGTTGGTCTTTGAGCGTTCTAGTAGCTGCTATCTACTAACGGGTTCTATCTACTAACATGTGGATCAATCATATAAGCTATCCTAGTTTGGGGGCTCGTGCTAACGAAGTTCTGCCAAATTTCTCTAAGGGAATGCCACAACTAAAAGAGAAAGAGAAGCACACATCAACTGGTAATGTTCTAAACTTAAATACTAGGTTTCTTTTATAAGATTTATGAACCTATTAGCATCTATGGAACGTTTCAACTTAGTTTATATCAATCATGGCATGCTTAAGAGATCCTTTAAGTTAATTTCAAGTTTTGAATTCTGTCATGCTATGTTGCATGTTCAATTACTATCTTGATTAAGTAGCAGTGGCATCAGAGCCTACCGTATGCTATGCATGATTGATTATAATATTTTAAAATGATATTTTCTATGCATTGATTAAAATATGATATGCATGACTTAGGTTTCAATTCCTGTTATAGAAAATGATTTGATAACTAGATTAAGGTTTTGCTCAAACTTAGTCTAGGTGATTATCATATAAATTAAAAATGTTTTACCACACGTGTAAATGCTTTGATTCAGGGTCATCTCATGCTTCACTCAATTAAAGAATGAAATCTTAAAATCATAGTTGTTTATGGTACAATGAATCGAAGTGCCTGTGGTTATTTTGGAAAGGATTGGACATGACTATCCATTCACTTTAAGGGGGCCTCTCCTACCTAGAAATCTCCATTGGTATTAACTTCAAAATTACCCAAGGGACTTTTATAACTTAGTCAATTTCTAGTATGGGAATTAGATTCCGCATATGGTTTTACAAACGTGATTTAAGTTGTTAAATTAAAACTTACAGACATAGGTGCAATAACTTAAACATGGACCTTGTTTGTATTGCATATTATACGGAGTCTTGGCATAATGGAATGATTATGATATACCAGTCCCGAGCATGTTCCCTTAAAGATAATAATTCCAAATAGCCCTGAATTATTATTTTCATAATCATATCCATCGTATAAGACCTGGATTAGGGTGAGATAAATGACACCAATAAAATCCCCACAACAATATTAAGGTGGTATATAGTCTACGCATCATAAGTCGTGATATAAACCTTATTAATGGATGTAAGCACATGTATAACATGTCTTCCTTTAACATGTGTTTGGTCATGAGACTAAACGGGGTTAATACCTTAACCAAAATGGGTTATTTGTCCATATCATTGGAGCTTATGCTAGATTGGAGACACATTTGAGGATTCGTACAATTGGGTACGCACATCTTGAGAAAGAGAACTCAAATGGATTGGCAATTACATGAGATGCATATAGATGGGTTATAACCATGGTTATCTTGTTATGACTTGACCTGCTATAGCGGGATCATGATAAGTGGCTATGGATGCTACCTACTAAAGAAAATTGGTTGAACCAAATTTCCCAAATTTAATTAGAAGGGGCTATTTGAATTTCTAGAAAATAGTAAGAATTATGTGTTTAATTAAATACCTTATAATAAATGCATGTACATATACTAATGTCTAAACAAATTCTATCTCATATCTAGTTTAAATAAGAACACTTACACTATTTTGCATCCGATTGACAACAAGTTTTACAAAGGAGACAACTTTCATGAGTGGTTCAAGTGTGTGACAAGGTTTTTAAAGAGCCTTGGTCTGGATTATGTACTTGATGATCCATATCCTGGACTCCCCAAAGAAGATCCTTTTATTTATCAAATTGATAAGTACATGAAGCACAAAAGGGATTGTGATTTTGCAAAGAACTTCATGGTCAACACTATACTTCCAAGGTACAGGGATTTTTGCAAAAGTATGGACCTAGAGTCTATGATTGTGCAGCTTGTAATGATGGATGAACTTGAAAAGTTCATGCTATCTACAAGTATTGGGGCTGGCACCTCAGCAGTTGAGTTTGCCATGATTGTTTATGATAATTCTAATTAGTTAAGGAAAATGGGAGTTACTCATGATCAGGATACCATGAAGCAGATTGTATTGAAAGGTCTACCGCATAGGTATGAAAATTCCAAAACAGATATCTATGCATAAATGATTATTCTAATTTTTCTGAGATGGTAGACCTATTGGAACAATATGATATACAATTTAGAAATAAACTTGAGAATCAACTAATTGCTGAGGATTGAAAGATAAGAAAGTCCAAGGCTTTCAAGGTCAAGAGAAGACTCATGAAAAGTGCCAAAATGAAACACGAGTGAAGAGCTCTGATTTCTGAACAAGTGAAGAAGAAGCTAAGTAAGGCATAGAGAGTTTCTCTACAATTCCCTATGAGTCTATTTGGGTATTAGATACTATTGTGGTACTCATAATTGTACTTCTGTGCAGGGATTGCCGAATAATAAGAGGCTTGCAAAGAGGAAAATGGACCTAAGAGTTAGAAATGGAGCACGGGTTAATGCAACAGCTGTAGGGACATATAACCTTTGTTTGCCTAGTGGCCTTGTTTTAGTTTTAAACTATTACTATTATATTCCTGCTATCATTAAGAATAATATTTCTATTGCATGTTTAGCAACAGAGAGATTTGAAATTTTATTTTCTAATAATAAATGTCAAATTTGACATGATAATGTTTTTTATGCTTGTTGAATATCTATTGATTACATTTATGTTCTATATACTAAAAAACTGAAATTCTAAACATGAACATTGTTAAGAAATTGAGATTGGATACTTATGGAAGTGTCGTCTAGGCCTTATAAATGAGACTTGCTTAACTAAGTTACACAATTGTAGAGATTTGATCCCACTAGAATGGGAATCCTATGGTGCGTGCGACCTTGTTTAAAGGGGAAGATGACTAAGAAACCTTTCAAAGGAAAGGGTTAGCATGCCACTAGTACTTTGGAAATAATACATTCAAATGTAAGTGGTCCAATGAGTGTTAAGACACATGAGGGTTTCATCTACTTCATAACCTTTGTCGACGATTACTCGCGATATGGTTATTTGTACCTTATAAGGCACAAGTTTGAGAGTTTTTAGAAATTTAAAGAGTTAAAAACCAAAGTAGAGAAACAGTTTGGGAGAAGTATCAAGACCCTTCAATCTCATTGAGGTGGTGAATACTTAAGCTAAGAGTTTCATGATTATCTAAGGGATAATGGTATTTTATTCTAGTGGGTACCTCCTTTTACACCCTAACATAATGGAGTGTCAGAAAGGAGATATCGAGCCCTACTCGATATGGTTCAATCCATGATGAGCCAAGAAGAACTTAGTAGATCCTTTTGGGGTTATGCACTTGAGAGTGCAGTTTATATTCTAAACAAAGTGCCCTCTAAATTAGTTGATCAAATTCTATACGAATTATGGTTTGGTAAGTAACCTGCTCTTTCTCACCAATGAGTTTAGGGATGTCCTGCTTATGTAAAGAGGATGAGTTTAGCTAAGCTGGGTGCTAAGTCTGATAGGTGTCTATTTGTAGGTTTTTCCAAGGAGACTATAGGGTATACCTTCTTTGATCCCAAGGAACAAAATGTCATTATTTTCAGAAATGTTCAATTCCTTGAGAAGGAGCATATACTTGCGAAAGCTAGTGGGAACAATCTTGAGTTAGGCACTTAAGAAGATCAATAGATAATCAACTGATTATTTCTACACCTTTTACACAAGATAGTGTAATCATGGAACAGCCTACCATAACACCGACATTGCGTAGGTCAGGATGGGCTCCAATCGTTCCCCAGCGATACGGGTTTCTCATCACTGATGATAAACATTTCTTCCTTATGGACGATGATGAGCTCATGACTTACAAGGTGAAAATGGAAGGCTCAGAATCTGACAAATTGTTTGCATCCATGAGGTCAGAGATGAATTCCATGTACAAAAATCAAGTTTGAAGCTTGTTTGATGCTCCAAGTGGGATTAGGCCCATATGATGCAAGTGGGTTTTCAAGAAGAAAATTAACATGGATGGTAACATAGTTAACTATAAAGCAAGGCTGGTTGTAAAAGGTTACCATTAAAAAAAGGCATTGACTAGATGAAACATTTTCACCAGTGGCCATGCTGAAGTCTATCAGGATACTCCTTACCATTGTCGCTGATTATGATTATGAGATTTGGTAGATGGATGTGAAAACAACATTTCTTATTAGGAATCTAGGCAAGGATGTGTATATGGCACAACCAGAGGGTTTTACATCCAAAGATGGCTCAAAGGTATGCAAGTTGCAGAAGTCCATTTATGGACTTAAGAAAGCATCAAGGAGTTAGAATATTAGGTTTGATGAGACAATTCGAGAAATTGGTTTTGTGTCAAATGCTAATGAGCCCTGTGTATATAAGAAGCTAGTGGGAGTGCGGTCATTTTCCTTGTACTATATGTCAATGACATATTATTGATAGGAAACGATACTCCTTTTCTTTAAATAGTTAAATCATGGTTGTCATAGAAGTTCTCCATGAAAGACCCTGGAGAAGCAGCTTTCATACTTGGTATAAAGATCTACTAAGATAGATCTATAAGGCTACTAGGTCTTTGGCAAAATACATACATAGACAAGGTCTTGGCTAGATTTAACCTTGAGCGATCAAGAAAGGGTTATCTCTCAATGTCTCACGGGATTAACCTTTCTAAATATGAGTTTCTGAGAACACAAGAAGAGAGACTGCGCATGAATGGAATACCCTATTCATCAGTGATAGGATCCATAATGTATGTTATGGTATGCACTTGCCTGATGTCTCACATGCATTGAGCGTCACGAGCAGATTTCAATCTAACATAGGATAAAAGCACTGGATGGCTATTAAAACTATCCTTAAGTACTCACGTAGGACTAAGGATATGTTTTTTATATGGAGGTGATCTCTCTTTGGAGGGATACACCGATTTGAGTTTTTAGTCTAACAGGGACGATTATAAGTCCCAGTTGTTGTATGTTTTTATGCAAAATAGAGGTGTAGTTGTTATGAAAAGTTTCAAACAGGATACAACTACCAATTCAACCACAGAATTTGAGTATATAGTTGCTTAAAAAGCGGCTAAGCAAGCTATCTAGCTTAAGGGACTTATTGGTGATCTCTATGTGGTGTCCAACATTTTAAATCCAATAGTAGTCTATTACAATAATAATGGGGCTATTGCTATGGCAAAGGAACCACGGTCTCATCATAGAAATGGACATGTACTCAGAAAGTACCATCTCAGTCAAGAGATAGTAGGCAAGGAAGCTATAGGTTTAAAATGCATCCCAACAGATCAAAATCTAGCGGATAGGCTAATTAAGCCATTGACTCAAGTTAAACATGACCAGCATGATAACGAGTATGGCATGAAGTACATGGGTAATTGGCTTTAGTGCAAGTGGGAGATTGTTAGACATGATGTATGCCCTAGAGGCAATTAGGGCGATATGTTTTAATTAGTTATAATGTACAAACAGTTTCGAATTATTATTAATAGTAATTAAGGCATCTTTCTTGATTATCAATGTTCTTAATTTATTTATGTATCTCGTTGGTATCATATATGTGTAGTATTATATATGTGCGCATTGAAAAGGCAAAGTCTATGACTACTTCATAGAGTAAAAGTGCAAGGAGATAATGGGACCTATGTGGTGTGAGAGTTGCACATACATGATACTATGAATTGTCTAAATATCCCTAGTCATAGTTTCATTGAGACTAGACATCAATGGAACGAATAGACTACCATGTGCAGGCTTACTCTTTGTATCAGATCCAAGCAGCCGATCTCATGAGCTGAAGGTGGTACCTTGAGTTAACACATGAATGTATTCGGGTAATACATTGGAAACCGCTACAAGATAGACATTCAGAAATAACTATATCCATGTGTTGGTGTCATATCTTATTGTAGTAGCTGTACAAGTATCCTCAAACCTGAGATACTGGTTACCTTATCTAGGAGTTGTTATACTTTGGGTCATACTTATTCATACCTTGGCGATTAGGATGATACAAGTGATTACGAGTATAGTGATGATCACATGTTGGTAAGCCGAGTAGTCAAGATGGGATCTATCACTCCTGATATAGTGATATAATGGGAGATGTACCTTTGGGACCCTTGTTGAGGTTACACACTCATGAACCTCTGATTAGAGTATAAGATCGATAGAACGGGTTTCTAGTCAATCTTGATACATAATGTCTAAGTGGTGTTCTTCGTGAACAAGTCTAATTCTAGGATGGATACGGCTATTATATGAGCTAACACTTAATTCGAGCTCAATAAACTGGATGGTACTTAACTTGATGGAAGGAGTGTATTGTATTTGTTACTACTGTAGAACCAGAAGTATAGAGGGATTAAATGCCTTTTCTAGAAAGCCCATTTAATCATCTAGAGCTATCGAGTTTCATAATAGTCAGGAACATTGAGCCTAAAGGTTTCTGGATGGGAAGCCAAGTTTAGGTTAACTTCTAGCTGCTCAATACTATGGGATCCTATGAGGTCACACACTTTGGGTTTTCACCACACTAAGTGAAGAAACTGTAGACTAGATTCATGCCGAGAGTATTAAGGTTGTTGAATTCGTTGGATTAATTATTAATTGGTTGGACCAAATTAATAATTAAAGGGAATAAAGATAAAATAGGGAAAAATGCACAGAACAGAGCAAGTGAATTTTTCCTGTAGCGAGTGGGCCTCAAATGAACATGAGAATATCAAAGTGGAGCCTACGCAGATGCCCTGCAAGATGAAAAGTTCATCGGTCGCTAGTTCACGGGGAAAGTCCACACACTATTGGGATGCAGGCCTACAAGTGCTGCCCATGGCAGTGCCTGCGCACGAGCTGCGCGCAAGTCTGCAAGCTTGGGCTTGCAGTACAAGGCAAGCTCGCTAGGGATTTCCTTGTGGAGGTAGCCGTCGGTTAGCCTACAGGTCCAAGTGACCCGCATGGATAACCCACATGTAGGATGTGAATATTCCCATCCCACATAGAGTTTTAGGGGGAGTGTAATACTCCCCAATTTCCCTATATATGGGCCTCCATTTTCTTTATTTTACACACACAAATACTTCAATTTAGCTTTTTTCTTTGATTTTGACATCTCTTTCTTCATTCATTATGCGAGATCCTTCACGAATTTCTCAAAACAACGAAGAATTTCTTTAGAAGGCTCTTTCTATTTGAAGAGAGCCTTCTCAGTTTATATTTTCAGGTTGGTCTTTGAGCTGCTATCTACTAACGGGTTCTACCTCTACTAGATTTTGGTTGGTAAAGATTCGTTTGGATCAATCATAGAGGTTATACTAGTTGGAGGCTCGTGCTAATGAAGTTCTGTTGAATTGCTTAGGGAACATCGCAACCAAAAGAGAAAGAGAAGCACACATTAACTAGTAATGTTCTAAACTTAGATGCTAGGTTACTTCTATAAGTTTTATAAACATATTAACATATATGGAACATTTTAACTTCGTTTATATCAAACATGGCATGCTTAGGAGATCCTTTAGGTTGATTTTAAGTTTTGAAATTCCGGTTTGCTATGTTGCATGTTCAATTACTATCTTGATCAACCAGTAAGTCTTTTCCCATTATTCCATATGATGTTTAATTTATTTGCTTGTGGTTCTAGATTTGACTTCCGTTTCATCGTTACAGCCCAGACTGATGTAGAGGTACTCGCCCACCACTACTTATCTGCTTGTGATATGATCATCGTGTAAAACGATGCAGCTGAGGTAATCCTGCTTAACATTTTTAAACAAAACATTGTGATATTTATGTATGCATGTTGTGTTTGAGAGATGATATGTCAGTTTATTAGTCATATGTTGACATTTTTTGTAGGTGTATATGTTATGATGCATGCTTTCTGCTGTAGACGTTGATTTCTTTGGAGATCAGAACTACTTGAGGTTCCAAGATCGTTTGAGGATTCAAGATCTAAGGATTGAGGATCTGGAGAGGTAGCTAGCTCAAACTCCGAGGGTCACGCACCTGATAACATCTAGTGGGAGCCGGTCTAGGATGCATAGAGGGACTTCCTCTTGCTCTAGCATGCATCGGGGCAGATTGAGTAGCCGGGATGTAGAGGCGGATAGTTGCATCGACAGGATTGAGGATGATGGGGATTCCTCCTCCATTTAGATTTTCTTTATTTTTTCTTGATTCATGTAGGGAGTTTGTTGAACTTAATTATGCTATTTGAATTTCTTTTGCCTCTATTTAATTATGATGTTCAATTTTTCTTAATATGGTTGTTCTTGTGCTTAGAAAAAAGTGCCGGTAAGTTTCCCCAATCCAAAATTAACCAGTAAACCGACTTTTTATCGAAACGGCACCTCCGATTAGCTGTTGTAATTATCATATCATTAACCACATGAGAAAATATAGTCTACTAATAGATATAGACACTACAGGAAAAGCCATGTCGTTAACGACATCACCATATCGTTAACGACATTACAATATCGTTAACAACATTGCATATCTAGATTCTTTATTTTCTTCTTTTTTTCTCTTTTCTTCAAATGGCGACCCACAATCAACAACTTCGGGCTTTCATGGAATGGAAGAAACTTGAGCGGTTTAACTTATGGGGGCTTCGATATCTCACATTTCACCTTGTAAATACGGCTTTAGTTAGGGCCACGCTTTCATTTTAGGATCCGACCACCCACGTCTTCCAATTTGCTCACCAAGAGTTATGCCCAATGATCGAGGAGTATCAAACCATGCTTGGGATCCCATGTCCTAGGTCTTTTCCTTTAGCGATCCCATCTTATCGCTTCGGCACTGAGGCTACCCATCAAGGTTTGTGGAATTTGGATTCTACGATGCCCTTCCTTGCTCATCCACTATCTCTTAAAGGATTTCGAGTCGATGCCATGTTGGAGTGGTGTGTCAGCACTCTAAGGTTTCATGTCGCCTGGCCTTATATAGTGGTTTTTCTCTTGATGTTGGAGTTTATCTGCAGGGTTGGAGTCATCGCCCTGTTTCGGTTATTATCAATTATCGATCCCTTTTCTCTGGGGAATTTTCAATCTACGCTGTTCTAGGTAGAGAACCTCATTGTCATGGATGCAGTTACCTCGCACCTTGACATGGTTGGTGACCACTTCACTCTCCTCGAGGTAAGATCGAACTAATGGTTAATTAAACCTCCTCGTTTTCCACAACGTTAACAGGGTTTATTTTGAGTTTGGCTATTGGAGAAACTTTCCCTAATTAGTGATCCGTGGGGGGAATCAATCTGATTATACACCACTTACATACAAGAAGCGGGATTGACCACTGAGGGATATTCCAAGATGACCGAGCATGATTGGATCCAGATTTTTGGTCAGCTCTTTGATGACATATTCACTAGCTTTGCCCCTGGTGGGTGATTACTCATGTCGCAATTCTGATGCATGATGATGGGATCTTGCTGATGGGTTTATACCTTTCTAAATTTTACTCATCTAGCCATTTATGCAGGTAGTATGGGAGGTACTAGAGGATATGACGCAACATATACTCTTCCCAAGTTTCCGAGTGGCATCACTCTTGGCCAGATGGACTACCGGTCTTGTGGGTGTAGCACACTCAGTTTGCTTGACTTGATTACAGGGTGGCCGAGACTAAGGAGACTGATAAATTCTATCGTGGATGGCTAGGAGCGATCAGGTCTCTGACAGACCCTAAGAGGTATGCTTGGGTGACGTGCGAGTGGTCGAGGGAGGAAGACAGGCTAAACCCATATAGTCGTAAGTAAAGCCACCCTAATGACTTGTCATGAATGATGCTTTTTATTAAAAAAAATAAAGCTAATAGACATTTTCTTATAATATAACAATGTGGTATGATTCTATCAGATTTATTTATCTTTTCTATTTTCCTAAGCACAAACTTTTGAACTATTTGGAATATAAAATGTTTGTTGTTTACTTATGTTATTTTCACCATTGGCATTCATACATTTCGATAAATATACCCATAAATATTTTCAACAAGAAATGATATCTTTATTGATGAAATAAATCAAAGTACAAATGTTTCGAGTGATCTGACTCTTGCCATTAGCTAGCCCTCTCAGGTTTTGTAACTAATGAATTTATTTCTCACTCATTGTCCTAAGTTTTGTCTGAATTGCCCTTTCGAGTTTTCAATAAACAGACTATTTATTTTATTTTGCTAAAAAGGACCTAATTTTTGCTCAACCAACCAAGCATTAGTTGACAGGCTTATTTACATATATATTTTTTATTTTGTACTATTTGTTTGGATTTATTTCTTTTCCTAAATGTGGGAGTGCTTAAGCCTATCTTGATTGATTGGGTTGGCAAATTCATTACCATCAATATCCATTATCTTGATTGCCCCTTTGCTTAGCACTTTCTTGACTATGAACAAACCTTCCCAAATGGGCCTGAATTTCCCTCTGACATCCATGTTTGAAGGCCTTAGTTGCTTCAACACTAAGTCTCCTACTTTCAAGGGTTACCTCTGATGCTTGAATTTATTATTGTACGCCTTAGCCATCCGTTGCTGATACATTTGTAGGCGATCCAAGGCTTTGAGGTGATGCTCATCAATCATATTGATTTGCTCAAACCTAGCTCTAACCCATTCTGACTTCCCTAACTTGGCTTCCAGGGCTATTCTTAAAGATCCCACCTTTGTTTCTATTGGTAAGACCACCTCCATTCCGCATACTAGTGAGAAAGGAGTTTGATTTTTGGAGGTCCGAATGCTCGTTCTGTAACTCCAGATCGCAAAGGGTAACTTATCTACCCAGTCTTGATAGGTAGTCACCATCTTACATAGGATTTTCTTTATAGATTTGTTGGCCACCTCCGCATCCCCATTAGCTTGTGTTTTATATGGTGAGGAGTAGTGATGCTCGATACCGTATTTCTTGATGAGCTCTGCCATTGCCCCTTTGAATTGAAATCCATTATTTTTGATGATATGATGGGGGATCCCGTACCAAGTGAAGATGTGCTTCTCTAGGAACATTGCCATTTTCTTGGCGGTGATATTGGAGTAAGATTCGGCTTCCACCCACTTAGAGAAGTAATAGACTACCACCATGATAAATCTATGTCCGTTACTAGAGGAAGGGAGAATCTCTCCAATTATGTTGATGCCCCACGCCGAGAATGGCCAAGGAGTAGATAAGTTGTGGAGATTCGAGGGAGGTAGATGGCTAAGGTATCCATAAATCTGGCATTCATGGCATTTCTTAACCTCCATGACATAGTTTGTGATAAGTGTATAATTACACTTATTATCATATTAATTTTATACATTTAACAATATGAATTAAGTCATTTTTATAGTTCATATAAAAGATTTCACGTGGTATGTAGTTGTTTTTTATGCAAATGCAGATACTAGGTAAATCTTGGGAGTAAAATGATCTAAAGTGGATTTCTATGAAAAAAGAGTGAAAAAGGTGCAAACATATGAGTGGAACTTAAAGATTTGGCTTAGGATTGAAGTTGTCAAAGATCGGTGAAGTTGTAAGGAGATTTCTGAAGAAAAACTCAATTCACGGTCGCGACTTGTACACTTCAGAATCAAAAGTCTGCCAATCAAAGATTCACGGTCCCGAAATACATATCACGGTCAAGACTTGGATGGTTTTCTGGTTTTATCTTCTTAACTACCAACCGCCAAATAAGCATGATCAACCGCCATCAACTATCGATGATAAGACACCCATCAGAAGTCAACCAATCATGAAAAGGTGCCTATCCATTTTGGATTATATCAAAGCTTCTCAACCAATCACAATAAAGAGATGCAATAATTCACCAATGGACACGACTCTTCGTTTGGATAGACACAACCCTTCGAACTCCATAAATAGGGCTCCAATCCCCACAAATTTTGTGCATGGTGTGCAGCATAGATTGCAACCAGAGAGGAGAGGATTAGAGTGCAAATATAGGGTTATATAGTGTGTGTAGATAGAAAGTTCGCTACGTTCATAAGCATTGGCGAGAAAATGTTTAAGTGATTTGAATCCTTGTTTTGATCACTAGATTTCTCTATATTCTTGAGTGATTGTTGTATATGTGTACTTGCAAATCACTTATCAATAAAAGTTTTCATTCTTCAATATTCGCTTGTTCGATATTCGCAAAGAATAGCATCTTAGCGAAGGTTCTGTACGGGTCGAGACCGAATTCAAAGTAGACGTAGAAATTGCGAGAATTGACGACTCCCATTAAATAGTGGATACGGTTTGATCAACTTTGGATTTCACTTGCATACCTTACAACTTTTCTTTGCTTTCTACTTAAACTTTCTATTTCGAAGTTTATGATATGTCTATGTGTCATAATGCATATATTTCATGTTAGGTCTTTTATGTTAATCAAGTTATATGCGTTGGAGTTAATTTTAAGAGTAGTTTCGGGGTTAACAATATTGTGTATAATCACTGAATCTGTGATAAAACGCTGTTTAATGAGCCAACATTTTTGGAATGGTAACGTGCTAAATGTGGCTATGTGAGAGCGACCAGTACTAAGCATAGTATTGATGTTGTCCAGGTTTATATAATAGTCTTAATTCGTTTGTGCTAGATTTAGAAAAGTCATTTCATGTGTTGCACTACGACGAATAATTGAACATCTGAGTATTTAGAATCGAGTCTGTTAGAGTAGTTTAGTGAAACGTAACATCTTTGTTGAATTGCATGCTTTCTCTTCTATGCTTATTTCGTAGGGAAAATCTACATATTTAGGTTCTCTAATCTTTCATACCTATATTTACTCATTTTTCATTCTAATTCTTATTTCCTAAAACTTTACCTTATTATATTTTATTTTCTTTATTTTATCTTCCTTGTTGATCTTTTGAACTAGCCCTTCCTTGTGGGATTGATATCTTTTAAAACTACATCGCAACTGTATACTTGCAGTTATCATCATTTTTCTATTTGATAAGAGGTACTGACAACACCTATATTTTTCGCGAACAAGTTTTTGGCACCATTGATATATAGTCGAATCTTTTGAACAAACTATTAAACTTATCAGTAGAAAAGTGGCGAACAAACACTTGTTGCAGAATTCAGCTGATTCATCTGTGTTTATCATTTTGTAGTTGTCTTCCGCTGTTGTTGGTAGGCCTGAGATCAGTATGAAATGCTCCATCCCAAAGTATACAGGCTGACCTCCAAGCTCCATGTACATGCAATCATTGTTTTACCGATCTATCTCACAGATCAGTAAATTGTGCAGTAGGTTCTTATGTGCCTTCATTTTTTTTTTTGAAGAATTTCCCGAAGATAGAATCCTGCATTCTATCAACAACACCATTTGGAGCATTGTCTACAATGTACTCGATGATGCATTGGTTTGAGATAACTTTTGCTCCGATTGTGTATTTTGACCCCCTTGGTAGGACAATACTGTATGGCTGCACATTTTTTGTGTGATTTTTCATTGTAGACACATCATATTTTATGAACAATATATAAAGTTCATACAACATACGTAATATGTTCCTGTTTACTAATAAGTTCTAACTTAATACTAGTTACATACCACTTCCTGTTTTTGGTTTGCAAATTCATACCAGTTAGATACCAATTACAGACAACCTTTTTCTGAATCCGGTTTGCAACTTTATATCAGTTATATACCAGTTTTCCTATAATTTTAGTAGGTCTTTCCCCTCCAGTTTCCTACAATTGGTTAGCTTTTGATAACTAATCTATATTTTCTCCTATTTTTTGTTTTTACTTGTTTCCTTTATTTAGTTCCATCAACTTCATACCATTTAGATACTAGTTAAATACCACTTTCTAAATTCGATTTCCATCTTCATACCAGTTAAATATCAATTACTCATAACTATCTGAATCAGGTTTTCATCTTCATACCAGTTATATACCAGTTTCCTACATTTAGATAGTACTAGCTCTCAAAAACTAACCTATATTTTTTCTCCTTTTTTTTTAATTTTTGTTTTTGTTTCCTTATGTAGTTTCATTCAAACACCTTTTTTCTAAGTTTTCAACTTTATACCAGTTACATACCACTTTCTTGGTTCCTATTTTCAACTTCATACCAGTTATATACAAGTTTCCTACAATTTAGCAGATCTTTCCTTTCACTTAGATCTACAATCAGTTTTTCATCAATGAAATCATGTGTTTTTCTAGTTAGTTTTTTGACAGTTTCCTATGTAGTTTCATCCAAACCATATTTAATACTAGTTAGATACCACTTTCTAAACTCGATTTCCATCTTCATACCAGTTAGATATTGGTTACACACAACTTTCTGAATCAGGTTTGCATCTTCATACTAGTTATATACCAATTTCCTACAATTTTGTAGACCTTTCCTTCCACTTGGATCTGCAATCAGTTTTTCATAACTAAAATTACGTGTTTTCTAGTTTATTTTTTACTAGTTTCTTATGTAGTTTCATCCAAAACATATTTAAGACCAGTTAGATACCACTTTCTGGATTTGGTTTCCAAATTCATAATAGTTAAATATTAGTTTCCTACTGTTAGTTATTGATGACTAATTCATTACAGATCTATCCTACTAGTTAAATACTAGTTTCCTTTTCTATAGTTTTATCAAACAATGAATCACATTTTTATGGATTTGTGTATTTACCTCTTATAGTTTCTGACTTTCTTCCTTTGTTTGGACTTGAGCTTTATCTTTTTTGACCTTTTTCGATTGTGTTTTCTCTTGTTTGACTTTTTCTACTTTCTTGCGTGCCATTTCTTCCTGTGTTTTTCGCAGAAAAACTCAATGTTAACAGAAATTATTAGATAATGACCTAGATTTTAGGTTTCGAATGCTGAAAAAACTTATTGAATCACTGTAACGAGTCTACCCAGGAGGTGAAGATGAAAGACTTTAGAATTGAAATTGCTTGAAGTTTATCGTTTCATGAGTTGCATGGTTGTAGAAATTTTGTTCGGAAAGCTAGGTTTTATAGGTAGGAGAATTTTGAGGGTGAGAGTGGGATCGTGAGATTTGAGAGTGGGATCGTGAGGATGGAGTGGGAGTTAGAATGAAGGAGAAAAACGATCATGCTGTGTATGGAACGTATAGCAGGTGAAAGGTTTGGGTAGAACGTAAGAATTGAAAGTACGAATGTTAATTGGGGTAAAATAGTTAAGGCCCTAAACTTGGACTAAAATTATTCCCAAATTTCGGTACATTTGTAAAATTTCCCCTGAAGGAAAAGATATGAGAAAACTTTCTTAAATAATGATTTGCAAACAATTAAAAGAAAAACAATACATGTAAAAAATAATTGATAACTCTCATTATTGCATAGAAAAATTAAACAATAAAAAAATTGCACAAAAGAAAATCATGTTTAAAAGAAAAAACCCAAAGACAGATTCAGAAAGAAAAATTCGAATTTAGTTTAAGAATCCAATCAATAACTCACACAAGTCAAAAAATTTTGAACACGAAACCAATTGGCCAAATAAAAATCCAAAGAAAATATTAAAATGGAGAATTATTAAAACTACGAAGCCAAACCAAAAACGAAAATAATAAGAAATAATAAACCAGAGAAGAATGAAGATAGAAACAGGAAAGTAATAAAACCTGAGGCCGGTGGCACTCAATGCCATGGTGCAAACAATTAGCCGTTCTGTTGAAATCTGATAGTTTCTGAAGAATTAAACCTAGCATGTTGGCTAAACATTAAATTCAAGCCAACGTAAAAAAGTACATACATTATTTGCAAAAAACAAAATGAAAACACCATGACATGCGCAGAGATTGTAAAGCCTGAAGCAAGCAATAAATGAGCTTCTTCCTGAAAGAATTCTAAGGGCTTTCCTACATGATGGACATTAGCATATGCACTCATTTGTTCCATGTAGCATGTAGTTCATCATCATTTGCATTTTTTTACCTGAAATGGCAGCTGCAAATGAATTCAAGGTAGAAGTATGTTGATGGGGGAAAAAAAGCAAACTCAAAAACACAAAGGATGTGTGAGTAAAAGATTCATCGAACTTAAATGGTAAAGAGAGGCGTAAAAACAGATTTTTTTTTTGAAAGAACATTTAAATAAACAATCACTTACTCATTCAAACTAAAACAATCACTTACTCATCCTCCATTACCGACTACCCGTATGCAATCCCATCAAACATACTGAATTTTCAGGAATGAGTTTGAAGTTTGAACTTCCTGGTGAATCTCAACCAACCTGACCACAAGAATTGAATCTCAAACCTTTTTGGCTGCAAGTGCATATGATCACAAACACTTACATTTACCTGCAAAAGAAAAAGGAATACAATGTATTCATCAAATCATTTTTATCATAAACTAGAAGCAGAACATAGAGTGAGATGATGACATCATTAAATAATACTTCCGAGAGCTTATTGAACTTGATATTTCATGATCAATTAGTCCTTCCGTTATAATCTGATCTTACTGCAAGGCCAACTGTTCCAAGGCCAAAAATAGCAACAATAGATCCTGTTTATACTTTTGTAGGGTTCCAAACAGCTCCAAGTCCTAAATGACAAAAGATTATTAAAAAATTCAGCAAAAACATGTTGCAAGTTGCTAACTGAATATTGTAGTTAATAAGGTAAAGGAGAAAAGAAAGATTGTTCCAATGTCTTGTTGCAAGGTAATACATTGAGAAGAAAAAGAAATACAATTCTGTAGGGGCAACTGCCAAAGAAAAACCGATTTCCTGAAGAAGGGATTCAATCCAAGCCGATTCCGAGGTTGTGTTAGCAACCCCTATACTCGGCTTCAGTAGAAGATCTAGACACAGTACGTTGCTTCTTCGAAATCCACGAAATCAAGTTTGTTCCATGAAAGATACTATAGCCCGTAGTGGAGCACCGATCAATAGCATCACCACCCCAATCCGAATCAGAAAAACTGTGAAGCTGAACTCCTCTCTACTTGCAATACCGAAATCCAAACGAGATCATGCCATGAAGATATCACAAAATGCGTTTCAATGGTTGCCAATGCACCAATTGTGGCGAGCTCATGTGCTGAGCAACTTTAGTGAGTAAGAAATGTCTAGTCTTGTGATAGAAAGATATTGAAGCCCACCTACTAGACTCCGGTAGTGAGTTATATTCGAGTATATCTCAGAATTAGAATCAGTTGGCTTAGTAGTTACTGCCGGTGTTGACACGGCCTTCGCCAAGTCCATCTGATCTCGTTTCAACATGTTACTGATGTATTTGTGTTGTGACAAGAACAAGCAATCATCTTGCCATTGAAATTCTACACCCAAAAAATACTTGACCGGACAAAGATCTTTAATAGCAAAATGAGATTGCAAGTATGAAATAAGATGAGAGGACCGAGCATCATTATTACCTATCACTAGAATGTCATCCACATAGATTAAGCAAAATAGCGTACACGTACCATTTCAAAGGTAGTAAAGAGAGATATTCGCTCGAGAACACTAAAATCTATAGACTAAGAGAGTTTCTTTTAACTTGTAATGCTACATTCGAGGTAATTGCTTCAACCCATACAAACGACACACAAAGTCCAGGCAATTTTTATTAACAAAATAGGGAGGTTGTGTCATGAATATCGTTGTGTCAAGATCACCTTGTAAAAATGCATTGGAAACATCCAAATGCGAGATAGACCAAGAATGAGTAACCGCAAGAGACATGAGTAACTGTATAGTCACTAGTTTGACTGCCAGGCTAAAAGTATCTATGAAGTCCATACCAGGTCTCTAATCAAATCCCTTGGCAACAAGTTGGGCCTTATGGCGATCAATGAAGCCATATGGATTAAGTTTCATCTTGAAGACCCATTTGCAGCCAATAACATTAGTAGCATAATGAGGTGGAATAAGTTCCCACATACCATTTCGAACTAGAGCAAAAAATTCATCTCCCACAGTAACTCTCCAATGGGGAAACTTCATAGCCTATGTATGACAGGTTGGGTCAGAATGAGCAGAGTGAGCTAGAAGTGCTAGCGGACTAGATTTACGCGTGGCAGCCCATGTGTTTGGTCTCTCTTCATTACTGGTTGCATATAATTGCTATAAGGAACCATACAGTTGGTTGTCATAAGTGGGAGAATGGGTAGGTGAAGTAGAAGGCAGGTTAATTTCCAAGTTCATAGTGATGGCGGGGTTGGAATCTTGTGGAGGTGTTGAAGGTTGAGGGTTTGAGGGGGCTGATGAAAGAGTAGTGGGATTTCAGGTTATTTGTGGATGAAAGGTGATAGATGGAATGCTTGTGGAAAGCAATGGATCATGAAGAGAGGATTGCACAAGCTCCCGTTAAGGCAACACCTGTTCATCAAACATAACATGACGTGAGAGAAAAATTTATTAGATGACAGACCAAAAAATGTATAACCTTATAAACCCATCTATACCCAACAAAAATACAATGACGAGATTGAAAATCAAGTTTATTAGAGGCGTAAAGATGCAATCAAGGATAGCAAAGATAACCAAACACATGTAAGAAAGAATAGTCAGGAGTATCATGAAACGATGATATGGAGTATCAAAATGAATAACACTAGAAGGCATTCGATTAATAAAAAAAATGTTGTATCAAATGCAAAGGGCAAGAATTGCATTGGTAACTTAGGCTGATGTAGTAAAGCCAGACCAGTCTCAACCACATGACGATGTTTCCTTCCTGCCTTTTTTTATGTTCCGGGGTATACGGACCCGACATTCGAAATTGAATTCCATGAGTACTAAGATATTGTTGTATAGGTTTGTATTCACCACCCCCATCTGTTTGAAAAAATTTAACTGATCTACCAAAATATTTTTCAACAACAGCACGAAATTGAATAAAAGTGGAGAGTGCATCAGATTTATGTTCCAAGAAGTAAACCCAACTATATTTGGTAAAATTATCATAAAACAAAATGTAATAAGAAAACAATAATGTGATTGAATGGGAGAGGTCCCCATAAATCCGAACAAGTCAAATCTAAAGGTCCTGAAATGATAAACTCCGAAACAGAAAAGGGTAAACAATGACTCTTACTGACTGAACAATCCTGATAAAAATTATGACTACAAAAATGATCTAAACACTTAATATTATTCTAGCAAAGAACTCTGGAGACAACAGGAAATGACGGGTGCCCAAGCCTCTCATGCCATAGTGAAATAGAAGTAGCATGGGATCAAACTGGAGCCAACATAGGAGATGAAAGAGTATACAGGATAGCCTATTCTGGCCTCGAAGAATTACCTGCTTAGAAATCAGTTTCTTCACAAGAAAAAATTTGTTAAAAAACTCAACTGATACATCATTTGATTTTGTAAGAGCTCCCACAGATAATAAATTAGAATTTGAATTAGGTACATGTAAAACATTAAGCAAATTCAAACAAGTATTTGGAATAGACAAAGACCCAACATGACAATTAGGAAGTTTAGACCCGTTACCTAGTTGAACTTCTACTAGAGCGCAATATTCAGAGTGATGATTAAGGTTTCCCAAATCATTAGTGAGGTGATGTGTTGCTCCATTATCCTTGAGTGGACTAGCTTGGATGTGTTCGGTTAGTTTGTATGCCGGGCTACCAAGCACGGATACTCCTAAACATTAAAGTTTCCCGTTTCCATTTCTGTGTCGGAAATTTGAAATCACATTATATTTGGCATTTCCAGTAAGAGTTTCTGTAAAAAGGAAACGTTTCCGTTCCCATTCCCATTTCGGTGCTACCTAAATGTCCGGTGATGGATATTAGCGGAAAAATGACCCATTCCCTAATAGTTGTGACACACCAAGGTAGAGGTTTCCAACGGGGCTTGCTACGGAACTGAAGAGTAAGCTGGAGGGTTTGTAAAATTCCTGGGCCATAATTCTGGCAAGAATTCTACTACTGGCAGCGACCCCAAAACTGCCCAAAGCTGCCATAATTTTGCTACTGTCCGCAACCCCAACGCTATCCAAAGCCGGTAGTTTGATAGTTATCCCAGCCTCTACCATGGCCCCTTCCACGATTGCCGGTACCATGAGATTGCGTATACTGAGACATGATATGATTGGTATTAGCAGCCAAACTCTTATCTTTGCGTAATTGGCGCTCCCCGGTCAATAATAGGGTAAATAAGTCATCAAACAAGATTAAAATCATTCTTGCTTCTAAAGAACGTCAAAAGTCATGATAGGGGTTGTGTTCCCCATTCAATCCATCTAAAACAGCATCAACCAAATCACCATTTGACACATTACATTGTAATGAAATCAAACAATCTGAAATAACCTTAGCCCATTGCATATATTCTGAGATGGATTCAGTACCTTTTCGTAGTGAATGTAGCTATTAATTGAGATCACGAACCTGAGCTCGGGATCCAGATGCATATGTAGTTTCCAACTTTACCTAGGCTTCACATGTCAATTTAACATAACCTACTTGAGGTAACAAGGAGGGAGAAACAGAATTCAATAGCTAAGACAAAACCTGCTGAACTTGTCACTTCCACAGTTGATAGGCAGGATTTGGAATATCGGTTTCTAGCACTTCGGCTGGGATTGTAGTCATACCATCTATAAACTTAGCGAGGTTGCACCCTCTAACATCGGAACCACAATTGTTTTCCATCGAATAAAATTGGTTGAATCCAATTTCAAAGAGAGTTGCTACGTAAGGAAGGGAGCAGTTAGATTAGCTATTGCGACAATCAAAGAAGAGAGAGCTACGGCTGAGGAAGAAGAAGCAGTGGTGGCTGCAATAGTTGACATAATATATTATGAAGAAGAAGATCGGAGAAATAAAGATACCGAGCAAGGCAGGTCGGAAAAGGAGGGAGCAGAAAAAAAAGGGCGGCAGTAGTGCCTTATACGGTTCTGAATACCATTTAGAGACAATTAGATATTTGGGAAAAATCTCATACACTAAAATATATGTAGAGAGATATATATACTTAAAACAGAATACAATATAAAAAGTAATTGTACAAATATAGAAGACTATACAAACTAGGAAAGTTGTAAATACATTCTTAATTGTCGGGATCCTATCACATTCTATTCTTTGTTTCCTCTCTAGTCATTTTTGCCCATGAAGTAAATTAAAAAGTCAATCAAAACCCAAAATCAACAAAAAATAAAAATGTTTTACAACACTAATTGACTGAAAGAGAAAATTTAAGTATAAGACTCTAAGCTATTCATAGAATCTAATTAAAACATTTTAATTTATAAACCATGAACGATAGATAGCCCAGTAGCTGAAGATTAAAAAACCAACTTATTAGGACAAATTCATCACAAGGAAGATAAGAAGCATACTATATTATCAACCAAACCGTTGTGAATAAAGCATGGTATTACCAGTTGGAACACCACAGCCAAGGAGGCACACTTTCTATAAAGGAGCTTGTCGATCAATCTTAATGACACTAACATCATTCAGAACTATATACTAGCTGAAAAATGAGGTCAATAAGCAAAAAAATATAGTACTACTTTACTGACTGTCAATAAATAGGCTTTCATTTATTAAGAATCGAATTTTACGATGATTCATCATGACTCCAACCCTAGTAATTGCACGAACTTTTCCACAAAGACTTGTTTTCCCTGACTTGTAGAACTTGCATTCTCTACATTTTGCTCGATAAGAAAGAATAACATGGTCAACTGGCGAAACCTCAGTCACCCCTTCACCCAAACTTTCCACAATCCTGAAGAAAAAAATGAACCATAAATTACTCATTATTCAACGGTAATAGTTTACATCTAGAGTGATCAAATGATACACATACCTAGCAGCCAGATGATCAAGAATGCAGGGAAAAGGCCCTCGGGATCCTACAAGAAAAAAACACATGAAAATTATAATAGATAAACATTCTTCATGAAGGAATTACCATCGGCAATCAATGAAAAGGAAAATGAACATAAACTAATCAATTCAAGATCAATAGCCATGTGAACTGAGTCAAATAACAGATTCAGAGGTAAAATGATAAAAATTGAAATCCAGAATGAAAAGAAAACAAGTATAATGACCTTGCCACTCCAGGGTGGCATAAAGTAGTGAAAAGAATCTTGATTCGGCTTAAGGATGAGCCACCTGCACATCTTCTTCAATTACCAAAGGCTTGTTGTCTCCCATGTAACACTAGTTGTTCAAAAAGATCATAGACCGAACTCATCAATTTGTTACAATCAGAAAAAATCATTCATACATCAAAGAGATATTGTTACCTTTGTAGGTGATGAGCTGAGTAGCCATGGATGATTGAGATTAGTATGAAAATACGCACTCATTTCTTCCCTGAAACAGAATTGTAGAATTTCATGAATTTTTCATTATTATGGTTCATGGATTTGGTTAGTTCATGAACTTTTTTTATACATGTATATTGTTGAAGAGTCATGTTGTTTTGAAGAGTTGTAATGTTTCATGAGTACTCACTTATTTTAGTGTAAATAGCATATGTAATTGAAGTTTTATGATATGGAAAACAACAAGTAATACAAAAAAAGTGTGACTTACGAAGAGAAATTCTTGTTGATTGCCTAGTTTGTTTCGAGTGTTAGCTTGTGAGTTTTTAAATTGGTATCAAGAGCCGATGGTGAATGTATTGGGTCAGTTACCTTTACCTTGATTGACGAAAGGAAACTATGAGAATTGGAGCCTTTAAATGAAGCTCTTCTCGGATCTCAAAATGCTTGGGAAATAGTCGAGACTGGTTTTGTCGAACCAGAATCTATTACTGCATATTTGGCAGCTCAACTCAAGACATTGAAAGAAGCACGATTGAAGGATAATATATTATTGTATATGTTGTTCGAGGAGTTGATGAATTAGGCTCTGAGAAGATTGCAACCGCAACAACTTCAAAAGAACGTGGGACATTTTGACGAATGGGTATAGAGGAGCTAATCAAGTAAAGCAAGTTCACTTGCAAACTCTTCGTAGTGAATTGGAAAGTATCAAATGAAGGAGTCAGAGGGAGTATCTGATTATATCACTCATGTCCAAACTGTGGCAAACCAACTCAAACGAAACGGTGAAGATTTAACTAATGTGTGAGTTGGGGAGAAAACCTTGAGATCGCTAACTAATAGTTTTAAGAATGTCGTATGTGCCATTGAAGAGTCAAAGGACCTAGCAATGCTAATAGTTGATGAGCTTGCTGGTTCTCTTGAGGCACACTAGCAGCGTAAGAAGAAGAAAAAGGTGGAGACACTCAAGCAAGCACTTCAAACTAAAGCGTCCATCAAAGATCAAAATGTACTCTACTCTCAAAATTCTCAAGGTAGAGGGCAAGGTAGTAGAGGTCGAGGAAATGGTCGTGGTGGTGGAGGCTGTGGTTAAGAAGGGAATTATGAGAACAATGGGTAATCAAGCCAACAAAATTAGCATGGAAGAGGATGAGGTTGTGAAAGAGGATGAAATCGTGGAAGAGGTGGTTGGTCAAATTATTCTGATGTTGAATGCTACAAATGTCACAAATTTGGCCACTATGTGAAAGATTGTTATTCCAAAAGATGTTACAATTGTGACAAGATGGGACATTTTGCAAAAGAATGTAAAGTCGAGAAAACGGTTGAAGAGACAACCACTTTGGCCACAGAAGATGAAGTGAAAGATGTTTTTCTCTTGATGGTTCAAATTAAAGTCAACACCGACAACAACTCAATGTGGTACCTTGACTCAGGTGCAAGCAAACACATGTGCAGAAACAAGCATTTGTTCAAGGAGATGCAAGAATTTGAAGATAGACATGTCTCTTTTGGAGATACGTTAATGGTCAAGATCGAAGTCCTAGGTACAGTTTGGTACTTACAAAAGGATGGCTTGATGGGGTCAATCCAAGATGTGTATTACATACTGGATCTGAAGACTAATATTTTGAGTATGGGGAAACTCATGGAGAAAGGTTATTCAATACTTATGAAGGAACGAGTGTTGCACTTGAAGGATAAGTAATGACGTTTAGTTGCTCAAGTTGAGATGGGGAGGGATCGCATGTAAAAGTTGAATTTAAGGAGCATACAAGAAGAATGTTTGCAAGTCAATGCAGAAGACAAGGTGTCATTATGGCATTTTCATTTTGTCACCTACATCATGGTGGTCTAAATGAATTAGCAAAGAAGAATATGGTGCATGGGCTACCTAACATGGACTATAAGGGAAAGTTTTGTGAAGAATGTGTTCTTAGAATACATGTGAGAACCTCGTTTCAAAAGAAGGTTGAATATCAGGCGAAGCAACCTCTCGAACTAATTCATACTGACATATGTGGACCAATTACCCTTGAATCATTCAGTGGAAAAAGGTACTTTATTTCTTTCATTGATGATTTCTCATGAATGACTTGGTTGTATTTTTTGAAAGAAATATCCAAGGTGTTCGAAGTGTTCAGAAAATTTAAAGTGATGGTGGAAAAGGCAACAAGTAGACACATCAAAGCTGTGCTGTCCGATAGAGGTGGTGAGTATACCTCGACAACTTTCATAAAGTATTGTGAGGAGCAAGGCATAAGGAGATTTCTTACCACACCATATACTCTTCAACAAAATGGTTTGGCTGAGAGGGAAAACCGAACCATTCTCAATATGGTTAGATGGATGCTAAAGATTAAGAAGATATCGAAGGAATTTTGGGCAGAAGCAGTACTACGCGCCATCTATGTACAAAATCGGTGTCCAAATGCTAAGCTAGTTGATCAAACATCACAGGAGGCATGGAGTGGACAAAAGCCAATAGTTTCTCACTTTAAAATATTCGGTAGTGTTGCTTATGCACATGTACCGGATTAGCAAAGAACGAGCTCGAAGACAAAAGAAAAAATATATTTTTATTAGGTATGATGAGAAAACAAAAGGGTACAAGCTACTCGACCCAATGAGCAAGAAGGTCGAGGTGAGTCATGATGTATGAGTTGATGAAGCAAGCGAATGGGATTAGAATAAGTCAACAGAGATGAGCATTGAAGTTGGAGAACCTTTAACTACTACACCAAATATTATACCATCAGACTCTAATTCTGCAGATGATGAAGATGAACGGCAACAACCCAAAATACGAACTTTACATGATTTGTCACTAGTAGAGAAATGTCCTTTTGGATCGTATCATTTGGATCGGTTTTAAGGAAACCAATCCAAATGTCTATCAGTTGGATCGGTTATTATATAACCGATCCAAATACATTGGTTTTAAAAAAATTAATTAAAATAAATGTGATAAACATGATAAATGGGCATTTCCATCGGTTTAGTTAAAACCGTTGTAAATATTTTGCAGATATAGAGTCATTTGCAACGGTTTTAACTATAACCGTTGCAAATGTTCCGTAGCATTTCCATCGGTTTAATAAAACCGATGGAAATGCCTAAGGACTGATGCAAAAGTCCAAAGGTTTGGACAAAGGCTTGGACAAAAAGCCCAAATGCATAATATAATTTACAAGTGCTTGGTCACGTCATCTTCCAATTAAGCTTTAAGGAGTAAAAACTTAGAAGTCCTTAAAATCCCTAGCTCATCTTCTTCGACTACTTCCCTAAATCCATCTCCATCTTTCTGATTCAACCTAATAACTCAATCAATTGAAAATTTCAGCTATTTCAGCCAGCTAAGTACGCGATTTACAGTAATTTTCTTATTCCTTCTTCACTTGTTGCTCAATTTCAAAACAACTATCACTTTCTCTATTCTTAAACCTATTCTAAATCCTTCGTAATCAATGTAAATAGGTGTGGGTCTGTGAAGAGTAA